>OY769903.1:7116931-7140979 GCA_963669185.1 Dyspetes luteomarginatus
ATACCGATACAACATTTCGTATTGGCTCTCTCGATACCCGATGCAGTTCAATACGAATGAACATACCCGATGCAGTTCAATACCAATGAAAATACACACACACATACACACACTCAATTCTAGGCTCTCCTTCTTGCCACACAGAGAACTTCTTTGCTTCTTATGGTATTGCAAACTCGCTGCAAGAAAGACAGGGATTCGACTTTCTCGCCCCCTTTAGCATCTTACTCAGCCTTCACTCTCGCCTTGTTCGGGTTCACGATCGCAGTTCGTTTCGTTCGATAATCGAGCTCACTGGTCTTATATATGCATTGAGACTTTCTATCTTTGTTTCTCACTGCGAGAGTTCACCAGCACATGCGATCGTTTATGCTTGGAGCTTGGGTGGGTTTTTCAATTGCTCGTTTTTCTCAGAGCTTCTCTTATGGGGTATATATATATATATATATATATATATATATATGTATACACAGGTTTCGTCTCGGTTGACTTTGTCCCTTGTTCAAACAGTGGCAATGAGGCGAGTCCATTGCTCGTAATACACTCAACGAGGATCTTCTCGACGAGATCTCTCTCTCTCTCTCTCTCTCTCTCTCTCTCTCTATATATATATATATATATATATATATATATATATATATATATATATATATATCTATCTACCTATCTATCTATATGTACGTATGTATGTATGTATGTATGTATGTATGCATGTCCCTTTACTCTCGTTGTACATACACGGTAACGTCTCTCTTTTCGCGCACAGTTAAGATATATACAGAGGTGAGATGCAAAGAACAGGGGAAGGAGAAGAGAATTTTTGCATGAATAATGCACAGAGGCTGAACGCGATCACGCGGGACTTCTTGGAAGGGTTAGGACAGACGAGCAGACGGTTTGGGCCTTGAACTGAATGAGAATGAAATTGAAGCTGTTAATACGGAAATGAAGAGCTAATCGAGAGAATTCAATCGTTCAATTAAGGGTGCTAACTGCATCTCAAAATTTAAATTTGGGGACTGAAAAAAATAATGAGAATTGAGTCTAATGTCTGAGGATGTTACGAATATGAAGAAAAATGTGAATTTCTCACATTCCACTCGAATCAATAAGGGATGAAAATTTGAAATCTGCGACCGAAAAGAATGATTAAGAGAAGTAATTAATCGATTTAATTTAAGGGCGTCATACACCGACGAATACTAAATAAAAATCAAATTCCATTCAAATAAATTAAGGGCTTTAAACTTGAAACGATAATCGAGAAGAATCACTTGAAAATCGCGTAAGTTTTATATATCCGAGAATGTAATATTAAGTAGCCAAGATGTAAATTTTTCACATGTTCGATTCTAATAAATTATAGTGGTGCCTAATTGAAATTTGGGACTGACAAGAATCACTATAGGGAAACAATTACTTAATTAATTCATATGTCTAAACGTGATGAAAATTTAATTTTTTTCACATTCCACTCCAAACAATTAGGGATACAAAATTGATAATTAAAATTTGGGACCTAAAAAAAATCCTAGGGGACCGTTTAATTAAATTTAATTTCCAAGAGTGTTATAGATGGTAAAAAAATATAAATTTTTCACATTCCCTCTCATTAATTCTCGGATAATAGCTTTTGGCCCTAAGAGTATAAATATTTTGTGAAACAAAATTGTATATTCTCTTTTTATGGACCCATAAAAAAGTCTAATTTGTTTGTCGATCAACCGGTACGATCTTTGGTGCACGACGTCGAAAACCCTTCTTTGTACGATTTTAACGATTTCCATCTAAACATTTTTCCAACACGTTTCTTCGCATCTACGTTGGCAAGAGTGACACCCGGTCACGCTGGGTGATCTTTGTCCAGCTGAATCTTTCTCGTCGCCTTATTGTAGCTCAAGCAGAGAAGGGAAACGAGTGGACATCAGAGACGAGAGTGAGCGTTCATTGACTCGTTCGACTAATCTTCAGGCTCTTCGTCACAGTGATCTTGATGGCCCGATTAGGTATATATATATATATATATTCACAGCCCTTCATACTGTGGTCACAGAAGCTTAGAATTCGAAGAGGTTACACCTCGCGTCTCGATCTCAGAGCTACTCTTCGATCAGAATCTTTTTTCTTTTATTTTATTTATTTTTTACTCATTCCCTTAATCCTCTCTCTCCCTCTCATTTCTGAGAGTTTCGTCGCAAGGTGAGGAGATATTAGTAATCCCAATGGCGTCTTTTTCAAGAAGAAATAAGTCCCTAAATCCAACATGAGATTTAAGTGACTCCAATCGTATTCTCGATTTCATATCTGCTTTCTTTTTTTGGTCAATTTTCATTTTATTTTTACGGCACGAATACGATAACACATGTGTCGTTTTTGATGATGGAAGCTGCTGCACGGTTGGGAGTGAGTCGCTTCACGATATGTCATGTATGTGGGAGTCACGAGAGAGCCTTTAATTCAATCGTTGTAACACGCTGGACAGCCGAAGATCGTGAAAATGTAACAGACCAACAAAAGCATATTGTATATATATCAATGGCTGCTCGGATACATATATATAGATTAGTTTGCCAGGAGTTTCTCATATATATATATATATATATATATAATTTTATATATGGAGGCAACTCTTGCCGATCACGAGAAGCTTATAAGGGCGAGGAACATTAATGTTCAACCTTAAGGAGACCCCGCGACAGATGTACAAGTCTATATATATATATATATATATATACACATACGTTACTGCTCGCTTAACAACCCCAAGAAAAGGACAGAACAGGATGATGTTACCTTTGACTTATTTATGATCGTTTCATCGCAGCTTCTCTCTTTCTCTCTCAGGCAGTTCATACAAAAAAGGACACGATAATGAAATTAAAAAAAAAAAAAAAAAAACAGAGACGTAATATCGCACGACTTCCTCGAATACAACGAATCGAATTAACCCCTGAAACGACCCGCAGACTGGCCCAGGAAAGGAGAAGAAGTAGCAACTGCATCTTTCCCTTCTTTTTCTTCCCCCCTTTTTTTTTTCTTCGTCTGTTGCAGCTTGGCTGTAATTCCTCGTGCAGCATTTGAATACCTCGTGTAAAATTGCATTCCATCTCATGCATCACTGCAGAACTGTCCATTTGTCTTTTTTACTTTCGTCGCATTTTGCGACAAGATATGCCTATATATACATATATATATATGAATATATGCCTATATATACATATATATATATATATATATGTCATGTAGTTATGTATGCATTTCATTTTGCTCATTTTATCACAGGAATAAGAGAGACATTAGTACAAATACCTCTCGCACTTATCGTTTACGATCTCACGAGATAAATGAATACGTTTTTTCGGGCTTGGCATGTGAGAACACGATGTTCCGCAGGTGCCAAATTTATTAACTCTCTGACTTTCTCTCTTTCCTCAGTTTTTTCGACGTATGTATTTTTCACACAACTTTTAGCAACTCTTGTACTTATTAGGATTCTTAACTGTTTTCTCTTTCTATCGTGTTTTCTCTATCGGACGAAAAATTCTGAGATCTATCAGCAAAGACGGAATATAAAAACAGGAAAAAGAGGTGGAAGAGCTGAGGGCGCGTGCTATGAAGATTTTACATTATATATAGATATACATATATATATATGTATATGTTGAATATGCAGAGGCAGAGGATGGTTTATACGTGTCGACGATTAAGCCTCGAGATGGGGTAGTCATTAAGAGATAACAGCTGTTGACACCGCCAAGACACTTTGACGATAAGAGGCATGTGAGTGTGTGTGTGTGAGAGAGAGAGAGAGAGAGAGAGACCTTTACAAACACCTTTGGGATTTTCGCGGTTATATATATATATATATCTAACATATTTTCATTCCCTTATTGCTTATATCCTGTGAGAATTAATCGAGAAAGAAAGGAGTCACAAGAATGATACTTAAACGGTGTATCATACGTAAAAGTTTCGTGATCAAATTTTTTATTTAAATTTTTTTTAAAAGCTTCACAAACGCTTTTTTGTACATATTATTAAAAAAGTTAGAAAAACTTTGACGCTCGCTCACCGAGTTGTTTCAACGTTGTTTCAATTTTCAAATTTCTCGTAAGTACAATTACACATTGAGTTTTTTTCCCCTAATCCCCAATGCAAAAGAGAGAGAGAGGGATCTTTACAAACACCTTTGGGATTTTCCCGGTTATATATATATATATATATATATATATATATATATCTAACATATTTTCGTTCCCTTATTGCTTATATCCTGTGAGAATTAATCGAGAAAGAAAGGAGTCACAAGAATGATACTTAAACGGTGTATCATACGTAAAAGTTTCGTGATCAAATTTTTTATTTAAATTTTTTTTAAAGGCTTCACAAAGCTTTTTTGTACATATTATTAAAAAAGTTAGAAAAACTTTGACGCTCGCTCACCGAGTTGTTTCAACGTTGTTTCAATTTTCAAATTTCTCGTAAGTACAATTACATATTGAGTTTTTTTCCCCCTGATCCCCAATGCAAAAGAGAGAGAGAGAGAGAGAGAGAGAGAGATCTCGATCGTTTTTTCATTCCCTCACGAGCCCAGAGTTAGATAACCAGATTCAAGCGTATCTGCTGTATAGCATTTCTGTATCGTTTTTTTTTTTTTTTTTTTTTTTCAAATAGAAAATAATGAAAGAGAAATAAAAGGATTCTGTAGCGAATGAATAGAAGACCAAAAAGAGGAAAAAAAAAAACGACGAGTCAGATAATAGGGTAAGAGACAGAGAGAGAGAGAGAGAGAGAGTCGAGGTAACAAAGAAAGAGAGAGCGAGAGGTGGGAAAGAGATGAAGAAATGAGACGGAGGATCGAAGAATGAGGGAGAAAAGGATAGAGAAAAAAGGGCACAGAGAGAGCTCAAAACTCTCGCGTCTCTAGCGAGAGATCTAATCTTGCATTCCCGCGTTGTGTGCCTAATTAAAGATCGATATCTCTCGATATTATTGCACTTCCCCTCCCCTCCTCTCCTGCCCCACCCGTTCTTCATCCCCCCCTCCCCCCCCCCCCCCACAGGGGGTCCTCTGGTGGTCGAGCGAACACACAGCGACATCGACACCATCGAGACTGTGAAATCTGGGCGCCCTCTATGAGCTCTCGCGCCTCATCTCTTCTTCTCCTTCTCTCTGCTGCCTCTCCGCTTCATTCTCCGTCACCCCTAGCAGGTTATTAAATTCTCTTATCTCGAGAATCTAGCCCGGCCGCGGTCCTGCTTCGGCTATCTGATCCGGTCCAGCCTCCGCGCTCCCGTCCTTCCTCTCTCTCTCTCCCCCTCCCATTCCCTATCTTTCCCCAGCTATAATATATATATATATATATATATATATATTTATTTATATATATACGAGCACGTTTTCTCGCTCTCGTTACACGTTTCGTCTCATTCGCGTTATTCTCGACTGTTTGAAATTAAAAAAATACATATCTCGAATTGTTCCAACATAAGTCGATTCGGGGATTAATATTTTTCAATCACTTTTCAATACGAAATAAATAACTTTTTTAGCAAAAGTACATTTTTATGAAAAGTCATAAACTTGAGCTACAAATTTTTTTTTCAACATGCATGTTTTCTCGTTCGCACACTCTCATCGTACATTTCCTCTCATTTTACGTAATTCTCAACTGCTTAAAATAATTAATATATATATATATATATATATATATCTCGATACATTTTAACACAAAAAAAAAACAAAAAAATACATATCTCGAATCGTTCCAACATAAGTCGATTCGGGGATTAATATTTTTCAATCACTTTTCAATACGAAATAAACAACTTTTTTGGCAAAAGTACATTTTTATGAAAAGTCATAAACTTGAGCTACAAATTTTTTTTCTCATCGTACATTTCCTCTCATTTTACGTAATTCTCAACTGCTTAAAATAATTAAAAAAAATATATATATATATCTCGATACATTTTAACACGAGTCTTAAGTCGATTTCATATTTTTTTAGACGACTTTTCAACAGAAATAATAAACTTTTTGGGAGGAAAAATAAATTCTCATGAGAAATTGAACCACGTCATTTTTATTTTGCACAAAAAATTTCATTATTCCCATCGAGTCGTCCAAGAAGAATTTTTGACAGATGATGAAATTCAAGACAGATCGGAGAATTGATTTTTGTTTAAAAAAATTATTTCGATACATTGGAAAAAATGCACGCATTAATTCAATAAAGCCACAGAGGTGCATGTAGATAAAATAATATAATAAATGACCGCGTCGATGAGTCAATGTAAAATGATTGATAATTCAACGTCACGGTGCTCAAAGGTCGTTATACAAGATCGAAAAGCTAATTGGCATTGGTAGAGTGAGGGAAAAGAGCGGTGTGACCGGAAACTACGTACAGTACAATGTTTATATATATATATATATATATATATATATATATATATATATATATATATAGTTTAATAGTATATAGATCATATATATAATTCTTTCGACATTATAAAAGAAATTCTCGTCGTGGTGTGACGAGATGAGATGAAAAGATGCCAAGAAAGTTCTCTTCAAGGTATACATAAATATATACATGTATATTTATTTCGGTGGAACGCCGGGTGTCCCTCGGTAATTATTCATTCGGTCGACTCCTGGGTGGACCGCCAGTGCTGGACTGATAATGATCTTAAAACGTCGAGAGTCCGCGAGAGGAGGAGGAGGAGAGGGGGAAGAAGGACGAAAAATCTTCTCGTTGTCGTTGGTGAGAGAGCGAGAAGTGCGTCCTATCTCTCTCCCCCTCGCTCATTCTCTTTGACTCTGAGAAACAGTCGCGTACGTCGTGGTACGCGTCCCGATACGAAATCTCGTGTGTCCCGGTCGTGTCGTCGTCTTCGTACTCTCCACCTTTCTCGCACAGAGCCAATCGTGAAAGAGAGACTTGTGGATTGAGCGAGATATGCCTTAAGAGACATACAAACCGAGAGAGACAAAGAGAGAGAGAAAGAAAGTCGTAGGAGGACATGTGCGAAGCGAGAGAATGGAATAAACGAAGATAGAGATGCGCGGAAAAGGGTTTAATGTATGCGAACCAAAAGAAGAGTCAACGGGCGCGAGAGCGAAGCGATAATTGCCCGACGTGGCAGTTGGGCTTTGAGAGAATCTTTTTTATCTCTCTCTCTCTCTCTCTCTCTTTCTCTTTCTTTCTCTCTCTCCCTCTTTCTCTCTCCCGCCCTCTCTCTCTCTCTCTCTCTCTCCCTCTCGTTCTCGAGGCGACTCTCCAAAACAAAAATCGTCACGTCTCAATGTTCATCTGACTTTCTGAACGAGTTTTGTCCACATAGCTGACTGTATCAATTACTTAACGATTCGAATGCGAGGGATTTACGTGATGTGAAGAGAAATAAATTGCAATTTCAGATATTGTTTTTTTCTTCTACACGAAAAGTACAATAACACGGAACATATATGTATCGATTAGAATTATTCCAGAAGAGAATTGCAGCGATAGAATCCCAAGAGAATTTCATGTATACACAAAAATCAAATTGACAATGAGATGGATAATTCAATTTCAATTTAATTTTTAAGTATCCTCATTTAATAAATATAGATAATTTTTTTAATATTTCGTGTGAAATCCAACTTAATGCTAGAAAAGCGAAGATAATTTTTAGGCTCTAAAATAAACGCTTCTATATATATAATTTCTTATATGTATATATATATGAATGGCAAATATTGCCACTTTTTGAAAAACGAATTATCCAAATTTTTTGGTTATTCGTGATGACATTAATCTCAGAAACACGATTTCCATAGCCACTTGTACCAAAATTTATAATTGCCATAATTGTTATCAGAGATTGAAGGTATACTTAACCCATTCGAGACCGATTGCACAACGTGTGTGCAATTGATTTCCGAGGCTATAAGACCGGTTGCACCCCGTGTGTGCAATAATTAAATATGAACACTATTAAGAAAAAAAAAATTTGCTCCTGGGGACCGTGTGAGAAAAAAATCTTCGTCTCGAATGGGTTAAACATTAAATTTACAGTACATAGTGGACAGTTAAACGGCAGTAAGTTCCTCTACTGTAGAAATAAAATTTCTACGATTACCATATATATCTACTGTTTTAGAAGGGGTGTGTGCATTTGGGGACGGCGAGGGGTTAAAAACAACGTCGAGGGCACCCTGCTGCAATATTATTTACGAGGTTGCATACAACCAGATACTTTTCGCACCTATATATTATATGTACTTATATATATATATATATATATGTAAATAGGATGCGTATATACATGACTTCCTGGCATTCTCGCGACGTTATACTATTAGCAATATTGAAAAGATCCTCGAGTGTTTTCAAACTCTCAACTCGGTGTGCACTGGAAAACGCACTGTACCTCGTATTCTCAATACGTTGCACCTGGGCGTATTTTTACTGACTGTGATACCTATAATAATATTGTACATATGTGCAGTAAAACGCAAATCCGTACGTGATATTCAATCCGATGACTTTGGGCACTGGTGATATATATAGCCCTAGGTCATCGGATATATATATATATATATATATATATATATATATATATATATATATATATATATACATATATATATGTTTTGTTGTAATCAACGAGAGTTTATACGAGATTAAGATCCTGTAATGGTTTTACTTGCCATCGCACGTGTTCACACTTAAAGGTCTTGAATGTTTATAACAACCTACGCTCGTCGTTACCCCCATCGTTTATCCATTTTTCATCTGTTGCGAAACGTCAGTCGTAGTCATCTGTTAACTTGGTCGATCAATAAAATACCGCATGAAGGTTTCTGATTTACCCCAATCAATAAATTCGTCACGTGAACGTCGTCTGTCAAAATATTCGCGCTTTACATAATCATAACAATATATGTATACATGTATATATATACATATATATATATGTGTGTGTAATTGAGAGGAAGCATTAATGCGGAAATGAGGTACGAGCTGCTGGCTACTACGCGTTATAAAGGGGCAGTTTTGTGTGGGCTCGTTCTCTTGTGACCTTCGGTGTGTACTGATGGTACACACCGAAGGTCACATGCACTTTATACTGCAATTTCGTGACTTTCGCTCCGTTGGCTTCCATCCATTGTTTACGGGCTCTGTACACACTATTATTTATTATTAAATATAAATTTTTATAACGTTACTGAAAAATTCTAAAGAAAAGAGGGACAGGAGTGAACTTATACGTTTGTCTGAATTTCAATAATAAATTTTCAAGTTTTTAAGGCAAAAACGATGTGATGCTCAATTAGTGGAGTTTTTACGATTAGGCAGGATCTTTGGAACGAAGATAAAGATGAAACATTGTTGAAAACATTTCTCTCATCATCATCATCATCATTATCAAATGTAAATCATTTTTAAATTTGTTTTTTAAAGCTCTCTGTCGGTTAATTCTTATTCCCTAACTACTAATTTACTAACTATTCTCCCAATAACTTAACAATGTATATAAAAAAACAAAAAAAAACATTTTTTATTTACAAACTTTTACATTTACCATGAAATAAACATGTGATGTATTTTAATATATTTTTATTATATTTTATTTCGTATATCTTTTTGATCCTTCGCTGGCCACAAAACTCAACCCTTATACACTTTCACCATTTTGACTTCGTGGTCGCTCATTTTTTTCATTCATCCTGAAGACATAAATTTTCACCAGAGAAGAATTCGTATATTCATCATGCTCGTTGTTGCTCGTGCAAGCCTCGTAAAAATTATATATCAGTTGGGTAACGTCGAGCCATTATTATCATTATTACACAGTGTGTACCAAGGCTGACGTTTAAAAAGTGCACACAGAACGAGTCGATATAGTACATAAATATAAATTTTATGACTAAAGACGACCACGAACATTTCGCCAGGATCATTCGAATCTTCTCGAAATTTTCGAAGACACACGCACATAGAGAGAGAGAGAGAGAGAGAGAGAGAGAGAGAGAAAGGGAAAGAAGAATTTCTTGTCGTCATCCAGAAAGATTTTGAAGTATTTGTGCGTTGCGCCTCGTCGAGAGGATAGAGATAAAGATTAAGAGGAAAAGAAAAAGATGAGAGAGAAACCAGACGAGATATACATATATATTTGTGTGGTGCGTTGAGATCAGGCTGAGAGAAAAAGGCACTGATGCACTTAGAGCCGATGGAAGAGGGATAATAATGTCGCGATAGAGAAGACACTCGCGGTCCGACGAGAGATGATATGAAAGTGCAGCCACAGCAGCCATGGAGGTCCCCCCTCTCTCTCTCTCCTTCTGCCTCTCTTTTCCTTTTCACGGTTTATCTTTTTTCTCTTTATTCTTTTCTTATGTTTTCTATCTTTCTCTTTTCGTCGTCTTTGGCTGCTGCTTCTGAGCTTATCTTTCCGGGCAACCCATTCACGTGGGTAGCCAGACCGAGAAAGAAAGAGCGAGAGAGAGAGAGAGATAGAGGGCGTTATCTATCGTAAAAACTTCGACTTTAACCAGCCCAGGGATCATAATCGGAAGGCTTATCTATGAAAAGCTTTCTTCTCTCTTCTCTTTCAAGAAAAAAAATGGGGGAGAGAGGGAGAGAGAGAGCTATCTCTTTGCTCGCCAAAGGCCATCTCTCTTCTGTTCCTCGTCTCGCTCCTTTTTTTACTCATCTGTCCTGTGGTCTATTGCTATATATATACAATACACAATCTATAGTATAAAGTTGAGGAATATGGAATTTTTACTCATCTGTCCTGTGGTCTATTGCTATATATATATATATATATATTATAAAGTTGAGGAATATGGAATAGGATGGAATAATGACTTTTTGTACAAATGCCATACTGAAAATATTAATTGTGTCAAACTTCTAATTTTGAAAACAGCTACAGACAAGCTGATACAAAATCTTTGTACAGCGTTTGCAGAAGGTTAGAAATTTTTATATTTTCGGAAGATTAAAATTCTTATTTATTACGAGAGCAACTTAAAATCTAGTTTTATAATTCTTAAAAAATCGTAAAAATAATTAACCCTCTGGTCTATGTACCTGGGTCATCAGTGACCCGATGGCACTGTGTATTTCAATGTGGCGACAGAAAATGGTGTAGCCCAGCGGGTTAAATTTAGACTTTAATGGTAAATTTCATGGAGAAAAATATTTGGTGGTCCATATTTCCTAACATTAACCAATATATATATGTGCGTATATATGATGTCTGATGGCGAGTAGTTGAGAAAGAGAGAAAGAGGTAAGCATCTTTGGAGTGGCTATCGGTCCACATGTGCACGCTCTCTATCTCACTTTTTCTATATATGTTGATGCGCCGCGAGTGTGTGCTCGCGAGCTCACACCTTATCAGCAAAACTTTGGACCTGAAGCGAAAGGATGAGATCGGTTGCGAGAGTGAGCCTCGTCGAAGACGAAAAGATACAGCGAAAGAGAGATAAAACGAGAGAGGGAAAGAGAAAGAGAAAGGATTGTGAGTTTATTTTCGATTCGTTGAGATATGTTTGCGTCACCGGATGAAAAACTTCCAGAAACCATGTATGAATTTGTTTTGCCAAGCTCTCTCTCTCTCTCTCTCTCTCTCGTTCTTAAGTGATAAAGTCGCACTTTGGAAAGATTTGCAGTTTGCCCACTCGAAGATATAAATATTTATAAAAAATTCTTCGATTTATTAAATTTTTATCAAATATCAATTAAACTAAATAAAGATTGTTACTAAAAATAAAGTTTTATGTCGATCTATTTATGGGTAAAGTCAAAATTTGGTGATGTTGAATGTTTTATTTTGCCATATATATATATATGACCATATATTAGCGTTGAATAAAATCTTTTGTCAGTGTATATTCGTTAAAAAGGTATAACTGAATTTGAAATTCAATTGAATTTGATTGACTGTATGATTAAAAAATAATAATTGAATTGTTGAATTATAAAATTTAATTGATCAATTAAATTTCTAATTCAATCTAATTGCAGAGTCATTTTCATCGTAAAGAGATAATCTAGATCGCACGTTTCTCGATGACGTGTTTTTTTTTTTATCTCCTGTACGTGCGTATTCTCTATCTGTTTCTTCTTCTCGATGAGTCAGAGATTATGAAACTCTCTCTCTCTCTGGACGGTGTTTTGGTCTTTTATATATAGTACGATGGATTTTTCAACGCGCCAGAGCCAACGCGTTACAACAAACTTTCAGCACGGCTGGTATTTCCTGATCCTATATACATATATATATATATATAAATATTCAAATGTAATGGATCGATGACGCATTTTTTTTTTTCAAGCGATTTTCGTATAATTTTATTCGAGCTTCAATCTATTGAACGAAAATCCAAACTTTAAGAAGCCACACATTGAGAATTGAAGCATCGGCAGGTCATTGGGAGAGTTCACCGAGCGGTGACCGCTCGCAGAGTGAATTTCTGCACACACACACATACACACACACATATATATATATATATATATATAGTATGTATAGATATACGTTTATACAGAATTAACGAAAGAATCCCGGAGCCTTTTAGCCGCTTTACGAGCCCAAAGACAAGATATCGAAGAGCTTTGTGGGAAAAAGAGTGAGAAGGAAGAGTGCATCAAGGAAGGCCAAAGGGGCTGGTGGGGCGATGAGATAAATTATATGTGGCATTCCAGGACGAATCGACGGGACCATGAACGGATTGTTCATTTTTATTTCCTTTGAGCATCAACGTCTATATGCTGGACAACGTAGAAAATAATTTGAAAAAGTCTCCGGTTAATAAACAAATAAATTTCGAGCCTCCGAAAATAGGCCGGAAATTAATCGTAGCAGTTACAGAAAAATCAAAATTTGTATTTTCTCGGTTAAATAAATAAAATAAAAATCGTTATTTCACATCGATGATTTTCGTGCCAAAATAAGAATAAGGGTCTGATTAAAATGGGCTATTCGATGAAAAATTGTTTCAAATTATTTTCTCACCGAATAATTAACGAAACATTATGTGATGAAGATGCGTATGATATATTGATCAAAATCTCAAAATTTGCATGGAGAATTTTCTACGTTGCTCTGCGACAATACGATTTAGTTTGAAATGTCTCATTTTATATATTTTTTAAAACAGCTAAATCAAAAAGTTACAATTTATATGTCGAGATGTCATATATTTAAAACAATAATTCTCGGCTACAGTACATATATATATATATATATATATATATATATATATATATATATATATATATATATATATATAAGTATATATCTATACGTTTAGATATATTAATGTGTATATATCGTATATTCGTGCTATACTATAACGTGAGCGTTATCTCATCGGGCGTCACAATAAATACTGATTCTTGGAAGCGAGAGCTAGAGGAGGCCCCCGATATATATTCTACATCGAGCACCGTATATAGTGTGGCAAACTCACTTATGCTTACTTATCCCTGGATTCTCCAGCAACTCTTTTTCCTTCTCTCTCTCTCTCTCTCTCTCTCCCTCTCTCTGTGTCGGTCTCCCTCTCACTCTCTCTCCTTCTCTCTAGCTCTCACCTCTTGTTTCCATCTCTGTCATTCGCTTTCTCAGTTGGCTGATCGCTTTTTCCTCTCTCACTCTTTATTCACTTTCCAGCATACCAATATCAGGAATATATACACACACACACATATATATATATATATATATATATAGATTGGTGAATGTATACGTGTTCTCCACCCTCTCTTTTACCCGGTATCGAAGAACCGACGCCGATAGTGCGAGGAGTAATTATTCCCGATAGTTCGATATCTTTTGCCTCTCTGTCTCTCGCTCACTCTTCTCGAGGTCCTCCAACGCGCGAGAGAGCTCTTTCTTCTTCCTTTTTTCCTCGCCCTTGCGAGAGGTCCTGAATGCTTTATGCTTATGCTTTATAAAAACGCGAAAGATGCGCGCGAGCGCAGACTCTCGTGGCACTCACGAGACTGAACGGTATATATATATATATATATATATATATACATATATTGCTTTTTTTTGGTATTTTGCGCGGCAAAACAGTTCGGGGAAGCGTGAAGCGACACTCGCAAAACCGGTTGGTAATTACAGACGATTAATTACGCACTGGTGTCCTCATATATACATTATATATTGATATTATATATATATATATATGTGTGTGTGTGTGCAGTTAAATTCAATTGAAATGAGTGATAAACAAGAGAGTATTTTGAGGATACGATAAATAATCAATTTCACGTGTCACAGCCCAGAGACGTCAACCCTTTTTTTTCTGCATTCCTTAGATTGACACTTCGATACAGGGCGTTCTTTTTTTTTCGAGTTTAACTTTTTTAGACTTGAGAATGTGTGAGTAAAAAACGCGAAATCCATCTCGAGTACTTGTTAAAAGAGGACGAGTGCGAGAGGGAGAGAGAGAGAGAGAGAGAGAGAGAGAGAGAGAGAGAGAGATTCGTTTATTACTATAGACTCAAGAAACACCCGCTATCGTCGGACATCGGCCCTGATGTGGCACATATATATATATATATATAGTGGTGTGCATGCGAGCGCCCTGGTGAACGCACAACGAACGCATTATGCCGAGGCCGGGACGAAAAGATAGCCAAGAGCCTCGTGGCTTATCGTGGCAGTGGCGACGTTGAAATATATATATGTCTATGTGATAGTACAACGCACCACCAGACGTTTTCCTCGTCGCTCCATCTCTTTTCGTCTCTTTCTCTCTCCCTTTGCACTCATATTTCCGTTCATACTTGTGACCCCTTCTTCCTTTTAAGCTGTATCACGTCATCTGTATTTATAATCACGTTGATAGAGACGACAAAAAGCTGCGAAAACTTTTCAAATTTTAAATATATTGTCGCACTCACAGATTAAAGAAAATATTATTAGAAAATTGACATTGTATTATTTTTTTTCAATTCGTATAATTCCAATTTTATTTTTTTTCGCTTTATATTTAACCCTCCGCGTGTGTCCACTATATTTCTCGAGACACGATCTTTTAGGGAACGTTTTCAAAGTTTTCTAGGATTTCAAAAAATCTGCAATAATTCAGGGTTACTTCTCGAAGTATCTACTACGTGGCCCAGAAGTTGTGCAAAGTCAAAAGTTTAAAATCGTTGTTAATAAAAATTGAGGTATTGTAAAAAATGCGGAAAAATGGGGGATGTTCTTAAATTTCGACTGTTCCTTTAAAGACCCAGGGTACCCACGCAGGGTTAATAATAGGGTCATTGTAATTGTAAATTGACGTAAAGAAAATAAATTTTAATTATTAAATTTAAATCTCTTCTCTTCACGCCAATTCTCACCTCTGAATAAAAATTCTGAATGCGAATTCACTCCTCTGAATAAAAAGAATTATCAAAAGCTTGGATTTTTCGTTGAACTCGAGTGACAATTTCGATACTGGTGAAGTGACGGTTGTCTCGTTGGGAATTCTCGATATTGTGCAATGCCCCTTAGGAGGATTGGGGGGGGGGGGGGGGGGAGGGGGGTTGGCCGGGGAGAAGCATGTGGGCCAAAAGGGGTTTTGAAGTGAAAGGAGAGGAGTATGAGATCGGAGGGTTGTTCGTGGGTTGAGAGCCTGGACGGCTCCGTTATCAGTCCAAAAGGCGTTATCAGCTCGATGCAGCTCCCTTCCAAGTGGCGCACAAACCCCCCTCATTCCCTCACGAAAGCTCTAACCCCCCCACCCCCACCCCACCCTCTCTCGCGCTCTCACGCTTGCTTGGGATGCAAGACGAGAAAGAGGCAGAGAGAAGGACGAAGACGAGTGAGTGAGAGAGTGAATCACGCTACTTCTCTCCACTATCTTCCTCCCCTGAGAGAGGAGAAAGAGGGAGAGGAGGGAGAGAGATTGCTATAGAGAGAGAGTGCATCTAGCGATAACGAGGCAAGTTAAACAATATCAAGCTATAAGAGCTCTCACCCGAGAGTCCTGACCTAAGATTAACCGGACTGCACGGAAGAGAAGTCGACTGGAAGGATTCACTGGAGAATTCAGAAGATGCTCGAGAAATAGAAATTTAATCGATAAAACAACCCTTACACGTTATATCGCTACAATTTGCGATATAACGAAAGCGTTATATCGCAAATTGTAGCGATTTTTAAGCCAACGACACGCTGTTTATATAAGCAAGAATGTGGAATTATTATTTATACTAACCGTTCTGAGAGTTCGCATAATTTTTTGAACTAATGTAAAATAAAATCGAATGAAATTTCGCAAGGGTTGGATAATTTATTAAATTTGCTGACAAAAGACACTTTGTTGTGGCATTTATAATTTTTCGACAAGATTCTTTGTATGCCCATTATAATTTTTAATCGTCGCACGCACAATCCATAACTTTTTACACTTTAGGAGGAATTAAAAAAAGGCAAAAAAGGAAATTATTGGCAAATTTTTAAACACATACATTTGTCTTAAATCATCGACTAAAAAAACGTTGTCTTCAATAGTTGTCTAGAAATTTTGAATACTCGTTGAATTGTTTAAAACAATTTTGTAATTTTTTTCAAACCAAAAATCGAAAGGGTTAACCAATTTATTTCGTTTGCAAAATGAGCAATCTTTCTTCCATTGATAATTTTTCGTTAAGAATCTTTATACGACTGATATCAACTTTGCCGATCAACTTGTACTCGATCACTTTTTAAATTTCACGAAGAATAAAAAAAAAAGAAAATGAAGAGGAAGAAGTATGCAGCAAAGGGATAATTATATCATTGGACGTGTCGTTAACGCGAGCGAAGAAGAGAACCATCGATAATAAACCCTCCACCCAACCACATACACACAGACAAATACACATCCAAGTGTAGAGAGACGGGGGAGCATCCTAATTTTTATCTATCATCGGGCACGCCGGAGTTTCTTTTCCCTAACGACCTTATACACCATACACACAGGGCCTTCTTCTCCTCTTCCCCTTTTTATCGCGATTGATCGGTATCCCCTTTAGCCTTTCTCTCTCTCTCTCTCTCTCTCTTTCTCTTTCTGCTCTTTATGTCCGCTTGCGCGTCGAGGGAAACTTGCCCTCGGAAGAGCAAAGATAAATACCGTAAGAATATAAAGAAAGAAAGAGAGATGGAAGATGATGAAGAGAATTGGCGAGAAGAAAGAAGGAAATATAGGGAGAGCGAATCAAGGAGGAGGAATCTCTTGTTAAGAAGAAATAGCGCCGCCGAAGTTGGACCACGAAAATCAATGTGAAGAATCTGAAGGAGGAGCAGAGGCAGGATAAAAACGAGGAGAATCAGAAGAAGAAGAAGAAGAAGAAGAAGAAGAAGTGAAAGGAAGAATGAGGAGGAGTCAAGGCAAAATACAAGAGAGCGAAGAGGGACCGCGGTCCAAATATTTGGACACCCAGAGGATCGGTGCGAGTGAACCGCAAGAAAAGAACACATATACTTTTTATTTTTTATATTGCTTCAATGTGCATCTATACGGGTTTGAGGGTTCCCGAATGGACCGGAGGCTGACGACGTATATATATATGTATATATCGAAAAACGGTTCGGAGAGCCAAGGGATGGAGAAGAAACGGGTTCAATGTGTGTAGTGTATGAAAGAAACGGAGAGAGTGGAGTGGCTATTCCTTTGGTGATGGTAAAAGAGCTATACGAAAAGGGAAGAGTGAAGACGATGAGTCGGTGGTCTTGAGGGCTTCGGTGAAGCGCCTGGGCGCGCGCGCGCGTCCGCGTGAGCCACAAGAGTGATTGATGAGCAAACGGGCTAATGAGGAGCTGAGCCGCGCGCGCGAGACGGGATCACGATAAAGAGGTACCACAACCCAACACCGACGATCTTCCAACGAACGGACACTCCTCGGCCCACAAACATATCAACGAAGGGCCTGAGATACACACACACACACACACACTTGTAACACCTAAACCCCATGCCATCTTTCGTTCTGCTTACTCTTCGTTTTCATCACCCTTTCTCTCTTACCCTTCAACGTCTCCAACCTTTTGTCCCTCTCACTCTTTTGCTCCGGAGCATTTCAAGCCAGTACACGAAATCGATGTGCCCTTTATCTAGAGAGCTTGTATACATAGTGTAAGGCGAATGTTGCAGCTATTATTGAGACAATAAACGACCTTGAGATGCCTATTGGCGAGTCAATTCCCAGGCGGGGTGAAAGTGTTAATTGTTAAAAATTACTTTTGGTAGCGGAGAATAGATCGCGGAGACAGACATACTTGTAACACCTGAACCCCGTGCCATCTTTCTTTCTTACCCTTCGTTTTCATCACCCTTTCTTTCTTACCCTTCGTTTTCATCACCCTTTCTCTCTTACCCTTCAACGTCTCCAACCTTTTGTCCCTCTCACTCTTTTGCTCCGGAGCATTTCAAGCCAGTACACGAAATCGATGTGCCCTTTATCTAGAGAGCTTGTATACATAGTGTAAGGCGAATGTTGCAGCTATTATTGAGACAATAAAGGACCTTGAGATGCCTATTGGCGAGTCAATTCCCAGGCGGGGTGAAAGTGTTAATTGTTAAAAATTACTTTTGGTAGCGGAGAATAGATCGCGGAGGCAGACACACTTGTAACACCTGAACCCCGTGCCATCTTTCTTTCTTACCCTTCGTTTTCATCACCCTTTCTTTCTTACCCTTCGTTTTCATCACCCTTTCTCTCTTACCCTTCAACGTCTCCAACCTTTTGTCCCTCTCACTCTTTTGCTCCGGAGCATTTCAAGCCAGTAGCATTTCAAGCTAGAGACCTTGTATACGTAGTGCAAGGCGAATGTTGCAGCTATTATTGAGACAATAAAGGACTTTGAGATGCCTATTGGCGATTCAATTGCCAGGAGGGGTGGAGGTGTCAGTTGTTAAAAATTACTTTTGGTAGCGGAGAATAGATCGCGGAGACAGACACACTTGTAACACCTGAACCCCGTGGCATCTTTCTTTCTCACCCTTCGTTTTCATCACCCTTACTCTCTTACCCTCCAACGTCTCCAACCTTTTGTCCCTCTCACTCTTTTGCTCCGGAGCATTTCAAGCTAGAGACCTTGTATACGTAGTGCAAGGCGAATGTTGCAGCTATTATTGAGACAATGAAGGACTTTGAGATGCCTATTGGCGATTCAATTGCCAGGAGGGGTGGAGGTGTCAGTTGTTAAAAATTACTTTTGGTAGCGGAGAATAGATCGCGGAGATTCTCCCTGAATCAATTAACGTTTCTAATACGGAAATGACACTTCTTTTTAGTGAATTATTTTTCTTAACTGAATAACTCCCATTTGTTAGTGAATTAATCTTTATTTTGTATTTGTGTATAGTTATTGTATTTTATATATGATCACCGATCTCCGTATCTCTCCAGCTTGCCGCCTCCGTTTCCATTTTACATCACCTCAAGAATTTTAAATCCTTATTGAATCGTTACCAATTTCTATCAAAATATTTCCAATTTTTTTTTTTTCCGATCAATAATTTACCATTCCTATCCCTGTATAGAATAATTTCTATTCAACACCTTACGTATTTTTATTTCTTCCTTTACCATATAATCATAACTTCTTCATCCCTACTGGTAAAACTCTGGGAGGTCCAGGAGGGAGCTGGAAGGAAGAGGCGAGGAAGTGAGTATGGATTTGAGCAAAATCATATCATATTATATACATGTAGCAAAGGTGGTCTAGATTTCATGTCCTAGCAACAAATGTATGTGTGAAAATACATTATATATATATATATATATATATATATGTAAAATGTAGAAAGAGGAGACGGAGCGAGCTTTCGGACTCGCGAGAGGTTCCTCCAGGCCAGCGGGGGTTTATAATAAAGCCTGCAGGGGCCAAGATAGGTGTGGGTCGGCAGCCGTTATCATTCCGGTCCAGCGTTCGAGAGTGAGAGAGCCAGATAGAATTCGCTTTCTCGCCGCAAAACCCTCTACGACGATTCTCCCACGTCCGGGATACCCTGGCAAACACATACGAGCCTCTGAATCTACACAGAGTAACGCTTTGTGTGTATATGTGTGCATGCGCGTGTATATATATATATATATATATATATATATATATAAATATTGTCTACGTGCTGGACTATGTTCTGGCTCAGCATTGAAATGAAACAACGAGAGGTTACGTCCCGCAGTCGTCTCTCATTTCTCTCCAGCTATCTCATCTTCGCTCTCAACTCTCTCTCCCTCTCTCTCTCACTCGTTCACTCACTCTCGAGTTGACCCACGACCGGGAGATTTCGCGGTAGACCGTCGAGATATTGTTGACCACTCGATCTCTGCTGTCCGTTCTCTCATCTGGACCGTTTTGACTCGCTTTTATTAACCAAATAAAAATTTGTGAGAAATTGGAGCACCAATGCCGACTAATCGGTCATTCTACAGAGGAAATCCCTTAATTACTATCTAAAGTTGTTAAAAAAATCTGTCATTAAGCTGTCTCTATAAGTCTACCTGCACACTCGCGACATTCAGTCGCGTGGCACTTTGTCGAGCGATACGAAGTTACACGAAAACATATTGAGCACACTCGCGACGAAACTATCGCGTGACGTTTCTAGGCAACAAACATTGGCATCGCGCGATATCGCGCGACTGAATGTCGCTGGTGTGCAGGTATAGCCTAATTGTTAAACAAATAAATTGTTAAGTAAATAAATTGTATTGCAAATAAATTAGAGGCAAATAAAGTCACGTAAAAAAGTATCATTTTGAAAATTGTTTCGTGTACTTATTACATTTAATTTTACATCACTTATCGTATATATTTATCAACCCCTAAATTTCTGCAATTCATATCCATACATAAATATTTCTGCACCCCCATGTAGAGACTATAAAAGTTCCTTCAGTCTGAGGTCTATAGCTCGGTATTTTTCTTCAACCTTTTTTTTCTTCTCTTCTACTTTCTATATATATATATACATATACATATATACATTTATTTTTCCCCATTCATTGCCGCGTGAGCCTGCCACGAGCCAGAACACTCGACTGTATATCTCGCGTAGGAATAAAACGTAGGTAACAGTGCCGCAGGTCAAGGGGTGGGTCATATCGCAACAGAAACACACCCCTCTCTCTCTCTCTCTCTCTCTCTCTTTCCCTTCTTTCTCTTCCCCTCTGTCCCTCTTTCTCGTATACCAGGAATCAGTACACACTATTTCTTTGGGGGGGGGAAAGAGGGCTTTTGCTGGTAACTGCGGTACTGGTCGGCACTATCGCGGCGTCGGTCGCTCTTGTACAACCACCCCCTCCCCATCAGCCCCCTCGCAGTTGAGCGTTAGTATAGACTCGCCTGTATTATAACGTGGAGTGTGCGAGCTCGAGTTATCAGGAATCGTGTCGTTATCTGGGTCTGGGATCGCCGGGCTCGCTGCTGCTAAGCTTCGCTTCCCCAACCCCCTCCCACCCCCCACCCCTCTCTGTGTTATATCCCTCTTTCAACTCTCTCTTTCCTCCCTCCGCGCCGCGCCGCCACTCGGTCCGCGAGCGGGCTGATAACGAAAGGGTTATCACGCCACGCTCTCTCCCGCCCTCCCCACCCCTCCCCTTCCCGCCCCTCCACCCCATCCCCCGGGTACGTCGCCCGAGCTTCTATTAGCTAGACTAAAACTAAAAGTGAATGTGTGTGTGTGCGTATTTAAAACAAAGAGTGAGAAGAGAGAAAGATTATTATATTGTCTTGGTTTTTTTTTTTTTTTTCATGTGCTCTCTTTCCCTTTTTCTTTCATTGAGAGGGTGTGGGCAACGCTTTCTTGCCCTTTACCGCGAGAAACACGATTACGATCCCTTTGATATGGCCACTTTACTGCCTAAGCAGCGTGTGTGCGTTTCTCTTGTTATCTATTTGTGTGTGTGTGTGTGTGTGTGTGTGGGCCCGCATTGTTTTCTTGGCTTTGGAGGGGATGAAGCAACCCCTTTCTTGCTCTTCGTATTTTAGTGTGTAGATCGGACCTTTCGATTCAATGTGCGTTGAAAGATTTATCATTATTGGATTTGATATATATATATATATATATTTATCATTTAATTATTCTTTTTTCTCCAATTTCTTCAAGTCACTAAATGCTCACGTGACATTTCTTTTACCATAAAAAAAGGATTTAGTGTTTTTTTTTTTTTTTTTTCAAGTGTTTGTAATGAAAGACAATATTTATGGTGGATTGAACGTCTATCGTGAGTAATGAGATGTATCTTCGTTAGATTTTTCCCGGCGAAATTAATGCGGCAATATCCAATTCAGACTGTTTTGAGATTCCGAGCTGCCGATGTTAAATAATTAATTAAGTTACGACGACGACGACGAGGACGATGGAGGTGGAGAAAGACGACGACGACTACGACGAGGACGAGGAGAGTTGCCGAGCGAAAGGTTCTCGTGTATCGCGGGATATCTCGACTGTTGCATCTAACGTGCGTCTCTTCGTCGCAGAACGAGAGAATAGAGAGAGAGAGAGAGAGAGAGAGAGAGAGAGAGAGAGAGAGAGAGAGAGAGAGAGAGAGAGAGAGAGAGAGAGAGAGAGAGAGAGAGAGAGAGAGAGAGAGAGAGAGAGAGAGAGAGAGAGAGAGAGAGAGAGAGAGAGAGAGAGAGAGAGAGAGAGAGAGAGAGAGAGGGAGAGGGAGAGAGAGAGGGGGAGAGAGAGAGAGAGAGAGAGAGAGAGAGAGAGGAGAATGAGATCAGATAGAAGGACGTGGGAGGAGTGAGATAGAGAATATTAGAACAAAGAGGAAAAATGGGAGATAAAGAGATATATATATATACATGTGTGTGTCTATGTGTACGTCTATGTGCAGTGTACAAGATATCTCGAAACAGCACGTGCTGGCTCGAATCAAAGAAGAGAGAGAGAGAGAGAGGAGTCTGCAAATTCTCTTGTACTGATCTTGTCGTATTATATACAGCGATGATGCTAACGACGATATTGGTTAACGTCGGTTTTAAACATGTAAAATTTTTTTCCATTTATTCTGCATGGTCAAATTGTCACGAAAATTATTTTTGGAATTTTCTCTCTGATTGGAAATAACACGTGCGTCTTCAAATCTGAGAGTACTTCATCTTCGTCGTCAATTCATCTTCCTTTCTTTCTTCGTGATTTTTTCTCGATGACGCAGCCCAGTGTCATTATAAATTCTCACTTCGACCGGCCTCTCGTGGTCGGGGGTGAGATCCACATATACATATGCGTTGCGAGGACAGGAACAAGAAGAATAAGATGACAAGACGAAGAGAGTGTAATAGAGAGAGAAAGAGAGAGAGAGAGAGAGAGAGAGAGAGAGAGAGAGAGAGAGAGAGAGAGAGAGAGAGAGAGAGAGAGAGAGAGAGAGAGAGAGAGAGAGAGAGAGAGAGAGAGAGAGAGAGAGAGAGAAAGTGCGAAGGTGAAGGTAGAAAAGACGAAGAAGCGTGCAGCCTCACTCGCTAATTTAATATCACGCGCCTCCTTTATTTTCGCGCTGCTAATGGCAGCAAATTTACTCACGAGGTCCACTCGTTATCATTCTCGCAACCATTCTCTCTCTCTCTCTCTCTCTCTCTCTCTTCCTCCCTCTCTCCCTCTTTCTCGCACTTCCCTCATCGAGTCTTGGAGAGACGATGAGCGAGAGCTACGAGCTCTGAGAAAGACTCACGGTATGGCTTCATCGATGAGGACGAGAGGGCGACGACGATGAACGAAACTAAAGGACAAAAAGAGGAAAAAGTGCCACACGCACGCCCGTGTGAGACTTGTTAAGCGAAGAGCCAGTACTGATAACGTTCGCCATTTTTTTTTCTCTCTCTCACGAAAATCACGAAATCATCGTGAGCCACGATCACTCGAAATTTCACGAGTTCTGCGAATTTCGTGGGAGGTGAATAACTCGGTGTAAATTTTTTTTCATAATACAGCCCGCAAAAAAAAAACATAATTTTTTAGTGTGTAATTAACGCTTTTTTATTGCAAGCTTCGATCAAAGAATAGGGGATGAAAAATAGCTCTAACGTGTGCATACTAAATTCATTTTTC
>OY769903.1:7141179-7203450 GCA_963669185.1 Dyspetes luteomarginatus
TATATTTAAAAAAAAAAACAATAAAATACAATAAATAATATATATGTATATATATGTACAGTCTGCAGTATTAAAAAAATTTAGTCGGCTTCGTTGTAGCATTCTAACCAAGAAACAAGCAAAAGAAAGAGTGGGAGAAAGAGAGTGCATTCGTCGTGGAAGGGAACAAATTGCATACAAGCACAAGCCGCGAGGAGGACGCGAGCAAGGATACGATCCTCACAGTCCTGAAGAAAAAGACGAGCCGAAGGTTATAAGAACGAAGTGAAGCCAAAGGTATACATAACGAGAAACAAGCGTATAAGCAAAGATGGAAAAAGACACTGCGATGTGGATATGCGAATAAAGGAGAGAGACAGAAAAAGAATCGGAGAGAAAGAAAGAGAGAGAGAGAAAACATGCAAAAAAAAAATGAATGAAAAACATAAAATAAAATTAAAAAATAAAATAAAACGGAAACCGCGAATGGCCGAGCGCGAGGAGTCGGTGCGCGCTTCTCTCTATCATTCATGATCTGGCCGTGCGAGAGGAGCGCGTATTTCCAAACAATGAGCGAGCGAGAGAAAAGGCGAAAGACCGCAAGAGCGAGAAATCTCCCATCGCCTTGGACGATCGAGAGTATATATTCTATCTATGTATTATATATATATACTATATATATATATATATATATATACTATATATATATATATATATATATATATATACTATATATATATATATAATATATATTTATATAGGAATATATATAAACGAGAACGGCTCGGGGGTTGGCAGAAGGAGAGCTGGCGGGTCCAGCGAGCGAGAGGATGAGGATCAAGAAGTGTAGAAGCAGAGAGGAAGAAGCAGAAGGAGGTGGTGAATGTCGATAAGACGAGAGAAAGAGAGAAATCGAGAGAGGGAGAGAGAGAGAGAAAGAGAGAGAGAGAGAGAGAGAGAGAGAGAGAGAGAGAGAGAGAGAGAGAGAGAGAGAGAGAGAGAGAGAGAGAGAGAGAGAGAGAGAGAGAGAGAGAGAGAGAGAGAGAGAGAGAGAGAGAGAGAGGAGAGTCTGCAGAGGAGGTGCAAAACGTTGGACCAGCACGGGTCGATGTATCGACGATGGTGAAGGTGAGAGAAGCGGTAACCAGCGAGCTATTGGTTCTCACTGGTACCAACGGCGACCAATAGCCGTGAGCTCGACCTCCTTCGCATTATCCAGCTCTTTTCAATCTATACTTTAATATATATATACACAAATATATATACATATATATATGCGGACTTATGTACATGCATGTGTGGTAAATATTGCACTATTTGTGTTGAAATTAATATATGGATACAGTTGGTATATTTATATATGTTAATGTTGGTATCAATGTTTTTGTAATATTTATATAGAGATAATTAGAGTATGTATCATTAGAAGATGTGTACGAACTCCTCACATTCATAGATGAAGGACTGAAGTAGCGAAATATGCTATGGGATTGATGATGCAGAAGACATTTTGAAAAAGTCCCATATGCGAGAAAAAAGTGGGAATGAAATGACAAACGAAAGTATATCAAGTTACCGTCGGGTTTCATAAATCCTTCGAGAAGTCGTTGCCGCAGGCACGAAATTTGCAAAGAAGCTACCGTGCTACCCTGATTATTCATTCATCGGTCTTTCACTTTGAGCTTGAGCACAGGCTGGTCTCCTAATAACAGACTGAGCCAGATTGCTTTGGGGCTTTTTGCAAGAGAGGCAGCCATGAAAAAAAAAAAAAAAAAAAAAAAAAAAATCAGCGATGAGCATCGGCTCGAAGAAGCGTGTAGACCTCGTTGATTACAGAGGAGGCCAATGACATGATATTAAATTGATAAATATACGGTGGGATAATTCCAGGAGAGTGGGCACACCGCAAGAGTTGAGTTTGTTCCATCGAGTTTTCAACGAATTCATGTTAAATCCTTCTCAAAGAGTTTTCTCCCTATTTTTATATGACTTCATGGAAACGATGGATTAGCGTCGTTTTTTTTTTTCATTTTTTTTTAATTGAAGGAAAGCTTGTGAATGGACTAAAAAGTGTTTCAAAATTCGTACGTTCGTTCGTATCTTAATTTCGAAAAAATCTATCTGAGAAATAATGTTTCAGCATTGATTAGGATTGATGCATGAATTTTAATGACTGTATCGCCGTCATTATGCTCATTTTCACTCTTTAGCTCATTCGGAATTGCGAACTTGAAAATGTAAATAATTATTCATCATTCTCTGCGGTAAATTAAAGATAACAGAGAGAGTTTTATGAAAGATTAAGAGGAAAAAGAGACCCGAAAAAAAATTACAGCAGATCAATAAAAAGTGTCCCAACTATTCTGGACTTAAACTGCACTTGTGTAAGACTTTCTTTTAATGATTTACAAATGTCTATAATCTAGTAAACGAATCGTTGATTTATTATTCAATCATTCCAGCTCTCGTTATCCCTACCACTGTACGATTTAAGCATGGCACTTGTCGAGGAAACTCGAACGATCTCGTGCGCCATCACCGCTGCATTAATTGACCGACGCTCGCGAGAGAGGGAGCTCTTTCATTTCAAATGGGCCTAGACTGGTGTCGCGAGCGCGCGCGCGCTTTTGCTCGTTCCTACGGCAGGCGACACCGCGTATCTTTATCGCAACGCTGGAATTCACGGACGTGATGGATCGTCGTCGGTAGAAAAGAGAGAGGGAGGGAAGGGGGGGGAGAATCGCCGGGTGTGCAAACGACGCTATATAGAGTCGAGGAATCGCACGTGGAATAAATTAATGAGGTGAGACGTTTGTAATAGCCAGTGTTGATCTGTTATTCAGTCACCAGGTTGACTGTTCGATCATAATCCATGCAAATGAGTGCTTATTTTAACAGTTTGTGGAATATTCACAGTGAGTTAAGGAAGAATTTAATTATTTGTATAGGACGATGAATCACTACTGGAAATGCGATTTGACGAATAAGATGGTCCACAAATTTGCATCCAAATTTCGTTTTCATTTTTCCATTGATTTCGTGCCACGAATGCCAGCGTGCTGAATGTGGGTGTCAAACATATACTATATAATTAGAACGATAATTATCAACAGGAATTAATCAGGACACATCGTCAAATCATGAAACCGTCCATCACACACACACACACGAAATCCTTTTTTTCCAGAATTTGCTCTATATATATCGCACCCCTAGAAAAACAATGAAATATTATTCATGGTTTTTACCATGAATAATATTTCATTGTTTTGCCTATAAGAAATGATACATCACGATTCAGGATATGAGGTAAGATGGAAGTGAAAAAATGTAACCAGTCAGTGCGGAATCAGGCATCTGGATTCTGAGAATAAGCTATTATTTTAAATGAATCTTCGCATTTTTCATACCTTTTGCACAAATAATTACGAGGGATAAATGCAAGTAATTCTGAAACGTCGACGACACAATATGATCGTAACAGTTGAACGTATCCTATCATTATATAGATATTCTTATCAACCGAAACTATACAAAAGCATCGTCGTAATCAGAACTTGTAAATCAGAAAAATGCTCTTCTTTTTCTGCACTTACTCCAACACAAGATACGAATAAATGGAAACATATAAGTAGTCGTGTTACGATCGAACTGTTGAGTGTTTGAAATGAGTATTAAATAATTCAAAACTCTATGAATTTATACAGCCTCTTTTTGTCCCAATTTTATAATTGATTACGAGACACGAGTGACCATCATCGTGAGATGTGGATGGTATGCGATGTCTGTTACAGATAAACGTATCCTATCATTAGAACGATGGATATCGACGGAAACTATCAGGACATCGTTGAAATCGGGAACCGTCCATCACATACATATATATGTATAGTATATATACATATATATTCCTATCGCGATATCGTTTCGGGATGAACATCGAGAAGGGCTGAATTTCGATCGATCGATGTGTTTCCACAAGCGACGGGGACATGTTGGTAGAGAGATAGCGCAGAGTCTGCCAGAAGTGTTGAGGGCTACAGGGAGAAGCAGTCTATTATATATCTGGGAGGCTCACTCGCATTTCTGCTTTCTCTAGATCACGCCCCTTTCCGACAGCCTACAAAGTGGCCATTGAACAAAGTTAAGTAGGTGTCTGCAACTCTCTCTCTCTCTCTCGCTCTAGTCTCCTTTGAGAGTCCAACACTTGGTATGTACGATGCTTTGTCCAACACAGAGGCTCAAAGTTCTGTTGCACTTTCAACCTCCGCATTCTCGAAGGAGGTCACTTTGTACAGTAGCAAGACCAGAGAAAAGGGCAGCAGCAGCAGGAGAACGAGAGAAAAGAGGTGAAACAAGAAGACTAAGAAGAAGGGCTCGTCGACAAATTGCCACCAATTAAAATTCTTCTACCCGCAGGGAACCGATCGCTGGCTAACTCTCCTGTGTTCCGAGAGCAACCTGGTGCGAAGAGTCCACACGCCTGCTCTCTCTCTCTCTCTTTCCCTCTGCCTCACTTCCTCACTCTATCTCACTTGGCGTTTCCCTTCTTGCCTTCTCCGGCTTCATTTCTCATCCTTCCCTTACGGCCTCGTCGTCCGAGCCCCGGGACCAGTTTCGGCCAATTAAGTTGTAAGCAGAGAGAAGGAGAACAACGGTGTGATAGATCGTCACGTATATATATGTACATCTGAACAAAACTCTCACACCGGAAATTCACCCCTTCTCGCTCAGCTCCCTAACTCTATCTACCGGCGGGCTGTATAAATTAACACTAACCCTCGGTGGCGTGGAATTAGCAAAAATAATCGAGAACCTTGAAAGAAAGAAAAAGGACCAAAAGGAGTTGATAAGTGAAGAAGCTAAAAGATCTAAGAATTTTTTTCTCGATCGATATGGATCATATAACATGGAAATTTTTATCAACACTGAATAAGGTCAAATATGAAATCGGTAAAAAGGAGCACAGGACCTTTTGAAGATGATTCACTCTATCCAGTCATGCATATTTAGAGTCATTTATTGGATGCTACGATTGGGTAACTCCGTGGTCAGGAAAGGGCGAATTGGACAGACTCTCTCTTTCAGGCTTCCCTCTGCGAGGGAGGAGGACAAAGGCAAGGAGAACGAGATGAAGAAGGTTGTACGTTGCTCTGTTGGTGCTGGAACTTCGAAAAAAATACAGCTGCAGTAAGAAGAAGTTAAAAGTTCCACGAACTTTTTTTCTCAAGAAGTACTTTGTAATCAAGAAGAGGTGAGGTCAAATATGAACTTGGAAAAAAGGGCGCAAGATCTTTTGGGGATGCTTCTGATCCAGGCATATTCAGGGCTATCACTCGATGTTACGACTGGATATTTCCGAGGGAAGGAAAGAGAAGGTCCCCTTCTCGGTTTGTAGAGGAGGATGTGGATTCTAGGCAACGTCGAGATGAAGGAGTGGGCGCCAAGGGATTCCTGTAGAGGAAGAGGACCAAGAGAAGGGGACATTGGGGGTTGCACGCTGCTATGTTACTGCTCCTGGAAGCTCGACAGCATCGCTGGCGCTATGCGGATCGGAGGCTTATCTCGAACTCGCAGACGCGTCACAATCGATATATCTCGCGGAGGTTCTCTCTCTCCGCACCTATAGATATGTTTATACCTCTCCTTCAACCCCTCGAACACCCTTCCCTTTCCCCATCTCTTTCTCTCTCTCTCTCTCTCTCTCTCTCTCTCTATCTTCGTCCAATTCTCGGTGTTACATGCGCACACAGTCGGCATGTTGGTACGTCGATCGACGGCCATCCATAGTCGCACATCCCTCCAGGGATACAGCCAAACGTGATAGAGAGAGAGAGAGAGAGAGAGAGAGTGAGTGAATGGCAAAAGGGATGAGAGTGTGATGGACAGAGAGATTAATATCTGTGTGTGTGCTAGAACTGTATGTACGCCAGAGTAGTTGAGTGTACAGGAAAAGCTTCTCTCGAACGTTGAGTGAGAATGCGACGGAGGACCATGGGATACATATATATATATATATATATAATATGAATGTATATATAGATGGGAAGGCGCGAAGTGTCCTCTATAACCCTTCGACTATATCCCACTATCTCACTCCCACCATTGCAGAAAAGATCAATTTTAGATTCGCGACGATTTATAACTTCCTCTAATATGGCATGAGATATGATCAAGCCACGATCTCCCCAACAACCCCCTTCGTCCACCTCTCCCACCGCTATAATCTCCGGGAGATTCGAGCAATTTTTTTTCCATATATTTTTTTTTTTATCGACACACCTGGTCTCAATCCTCGACGTGTCCCGGTTATTCAGATTTTATATTAATATTCATCTCTATATTTCTGAAAGGAAAAATTCATCACAAATATTTCCGGCAGTAATATAAGTATTTTTATGTGGCTGCGAAGAATTAATTCGGCTCGGGCCGCACCCTCGCACCCTCTCGCTCAGCACGAATTTTGTCTATACATGAGCGTTGCGTGAGATATCTATGAGTGCCGGTGACCGTGTCCACTATGTTTGTCTATTATTATGTAAATCTTTTAACTTGATCAATTGACTTGAGACGTCTTATTCACCTTGCCTGAAAATATTTTTATCAGCACTCTCAGCAAGATATATATCTCTCACGTCTAACTTGCCCTCTCGGCTCTCTGGCTTCGTATCACTTTCAACCCCTATATATATATATGTGTGTGTGTGTGTGTGTGTGTCGTAGTACGTGCGGTGGTCGCGAGCAACCGGCGAGTGCACGTAAACAAGCGCGAGTTGCAAGTTCCGTTATCAGCGACGCGCAGCGTCGCGTCGACGACGCCTCGCGTTGCTCCAGAAGATCGAGGGGGTGCTTGTAGGGGGAGGATGAAGAGGGCGAGGACACGACGAAGAGGGTTATAGGAGGATACAGGGAAGGAACGAACGGAGGAAGGGAGTGAAACGCGTACGGGACGTAGTACAACGTCTATATGTAGTGCTGTAACAATCCTCTGAAGGGGTGGCGGGGGGAGGGAGGGGTTGGGGGTGTGGGGGGAGTGACAGGGCGTTGTAACGAGAAAGGAGTGTTGTATATAGCTTACACAGTAGTCTCGACTCTCCTCGTCGTCTTTATCGCAGTGGCAAGCGTCCCGTTATCAGGTGGCCATTAGAATATCTAAATACCACCCCTCGGCGTCGAGTCGCACGACGCGGTTTGGGGCAAAGCACGGAGCGAGAGAACAGTGAGACAACGCCGAAGAGCGGAGGAAGATTTTCGCGATGTGTCTATATAGCGACCCTGGGACACCCCCTTGAGTTTTCGCGCATGTTACCACTCGATAACGTCACTGTCCCTATGGAGGAGAAAGAGACAACAGATCTTCTCACTCCACTTCTACATTTCCCACCCTTTTAGTTCCTCATTCTGCTTGAAATTATTTTCCAACAATTATAATTCAACTGTACAGCGGAAAAAACTGATTAAACTGATTGAATTAATCAATTAATCATGGAGAAATATTCTTCACAGGAATTATTTGAAAATATATGTGGCTGTTTTTCGATTCATCGATCATTTATTCTCGAATAGATAAAATTTATATGCAAAAAAATGTTTTCGCCGGCAGAAACACAAGTGCCATGAGTAAGCTGTGAGTGTGTGTGAGCGTCAGTGAGTGTGAGTGTGTCAGTGTCTGTGATGTGTGTAGATGTCTGTGAGTGTGTTAGTGTCTGAATGTCTGTAAGTGTCTGTGACTATCGACGAGTGTCTGTAAGTGTCTGTGACTATCGACGAGTGTCTGTGAGTGTGTTAGTGTCTGAATGTCCGTAAGTTGCTGTGACTATCGACGAGTGTCTGTGAGTGTGTTAGTGTCTGAATGTCCGTAAGTGTCTGTGACTATCGACGAGTGTCTGTGAGTGTGTTAGTGTCTGAATGTCCGTAAGTGTCTGTGACTATCGACGAGGGTCGGTGAGTGTGTTAGCGTCTGAATGTCTGTAAGTGTCTGTGACTATCGACGAGGGTCGGTGAGTGTGTTAGTGTCTGAATGTCTGTAAGGGTCTGTGACTATCGACGAGTGTCTGTGAGTGTGTTAGTGTCTGAATGTCTGTAAGGGTCTGTGACTATCGACGAGTGTCTGTGAGTGTGTTAGTGTCTGAATGTCCGTAAGTGTCTGTGACTATCGACGAGTGTCTGTGAGTGTGTTAGTGTCTGAATGTCCGTAAGTGTCTGTGACTATCGACGAGTGTCTGTGAGTGTGTTAGTGTCTGAATGTCTGTAAGGGTCTGTGACTATCGACGAGTGTCTGTGACTGTGTTAGTGTCTGAATGTCCGTAAGTGTCTGTGACTATCGACGAGTGTCTGTGAGTGTGTTAGTGTCTGAATGTCCGTAAGTGTCTGTGACTATCGACGAGTTTCTGTGAGTGTGTTAGTGTCTGAATGTCCGTAAGTGTCTGTGACTATCGACGAGGGTCGGTGAGTGTGTTAGTGTCTGAATGTCTGTAAGGGTCTGTGACTATCGACGAGTGTCTGTGACTGTGTTAGTGTCTGAATGTCCGTAAGTGTCTGTGACTATCGACGAGTGTCTGTGAGTGTGTTAGTGTCTGAATGTCCGTAAGTGTCTGTGACTATCGACGAGGGTCGGTGAGTGTGTTAGTGTCTGAATGTCTGTAAGGGTCTGTGACTATCGACGAGTGTCTGTGACTGTGTTAGTGTCTGAATGTCCGTAAGTGTCTGTGACTATCGACGAGTGTCTGTGAGTGTGTTAGTGTCTGAATGTCCGTAAGTGTCTGTGACTATCGACGAGTGTCTGTGAGTGTGTTAGTGTCTGAATGTCCGTAAGTGTCTGTGACTATCGACGAGGGTCTGTGAGTGTGTTAGTGTCTGAATGTCCGTAAGTGTCTGTGACTATCGACGAGTGTCTGTGAGTGTGTTAGTGTCTGAATGTCTGTAAGTGTCTGTGACTATCGACGAGTGTCTGTGAGTGTAGATGACTGCAAGGCTCCGTAAGTCTCTGTGTGAGTAACTGTGTGAGTGTCCATGTCGGTGACTGTAAGTGTCTGTGTGCGACTCCTCCCAATTCTTGCACATGGCTGCAGTGACAGCGACGAAGGCAAGATATTTTTATAATATAGAGAGATACATTCCGTGTGGAAACCGAGCACATATCGCGAGAACGACATACCACGCGCAATCTCTTTCGGGCCGGCATATCAGTCATCCCTCATTCCCGGGACGGGCAAGATTATCGCGCGACTCGCCTCTCTATCTCCGCGATGCGACCGCCACAGAGAAGATTCCGAATTTATCTCGTCCGAGAGGGGGAGTTGGAGAGGATGGAAACGTACTCGGAGAGAAAGAAAAGAGATATAGAGCTGATATCTCCCGTTCTGACGAGAATCGATTAATTTCTCATACTGTATTATCTCTTTCATTTCCACACCCTCTTGATGTGCAAATTTTCCAAATTCTTCCAACGAAAAATTGGCAATTTTTTTGGGTTATGAAAATATTTTTAACTGACTTTGAATAATTAATTCAGAAAACGATCTTTTGCCAAAAATGATCATGCCAATATCAAAGGCAATAAAAGGGAATATATGTTATTTATTTTACATTCGTAAGGCAGTTTCAATTCCATTTGGATTGAAAATTGCTAATCATTTTTTAAAACCCATATGGATGACATTTACTGACATAAAAATTAATGGTTCTTTTAAGACAAATTTTGCCATATTATAATTTTATATAAAGCTACTTTTGCAGGGCCATTATAAATTCCCATTCAAGACTTACAGACTTATGCTCACAACAAAAATAAAGATAATTTAACTTTTTCAATCGATGCTGTAAAAATTTTAACGAACCGTATCTTTTTTTCAAACAAAAAAAATATAACTATAATACTTATAATTTACTCGCATAAATATTGTTCAAAAATTGTAATTCAATATAGAGTCAATTTTTTAAATTCATTAGAGAATTGAAATTGGGTAAATCGCTTATACTTTAACAGCAGAAATAGTTAAGCATGCACGCAAAGTGTGAAGGTGTCGAAAGAAGCCTTGGGAGAGGTGAATTAGTTTGAGGTATATATGTACATATATACATATATATATGTATATAGGGAGAGAAAGAGAGAGGGGGGACGAGAAAGATAAAGTCGCGCGACAATCTCTGTACTTCTGCGGGCCTCGCTCTAGCTTCTCTGCCACTGCTGCTCTCTTCTCGACTGGAAGGGTTAAGTTGCAGAACGTTGGCTGGTCGCGAAAGATAAGAACCATGCGCGGGAGGAACAAGAGTGAGAGTTTCCTCACCACGTTGTGCGAGAGAGAATCTCGTAGACGAGCCAGCCGGAGAATCTGCAAGGAGGATCCTCTCTCGTGGGAGAGAGGGAGAGAGAAACGATCGAGGGGAATCCCCGGCGGGAAAGAGGCTTCGTCCGAGCACGTGAAACAGATTTTAGCTGCTATATTAAGTATTATTATTCATATATATATATGGCTCATCCCACCAATTGCGAGATTAATCCTAGCCATTCTCACATCTTATTGTATGTAGGATGAAAAACGATGATTCGAAAATTGTTAGCTTTTCAACTTTGTCAAATAAAACAATTGAATAGTCTAAGAAATAGAAAAATAATAATTCTATTTTCGGATCTGTTTTCCCCCCTTTTGAAACGATGGAATTTTCGCCATTCGCTTGATGCCGAGAGTTTGGTGAACTTGAAAAACTCGATTTAGAATTTACCGGATCCGAACTTTCAAAATAAACATTTTACAATAAATAAAAACATCATGAAAAAACTCACTCGGTTGTTTTCTCGTAAATAAATTTTCACCTCTGGGTTGTCATCTCATCAATAATAATTATTGTGGTAACTTACCTGTAACATAAAATAAACAAAATACATTTATTGTGAATAGAAAAAAAAAATATATTGAAACAATTAATGAAATATCATATTGATAATAAATTTATAATAAATATAATGTAAACTTGTAAAATATTCAATCTTTCTTCCGATAGTTTGGAAAAATTGCATACTTTAGATGGAAATTTTGAGTGTCTTGAAATAAATCAGAGAACCGGTTAAGATCTTAATAGATGCAAGAGAGATGACTGTGGTCGTCTGGTCGCCCGAAGAGGGTTCGAAAAGTCGCGAGAGGGTTGACACGTCTCCATGTAATATAGAGCGAGAAAGTTCAGGGATGAGGAAAAGGGAGTTTGGATCGGTTACGTCGTCGTTGTCGTCGTCGTTGCCGAGAAGGTATGGGCTATGGTAGGCAGCTAATATCCTCCTGGTCGCTATCCCCGAGGCTCATCTCAATAAATTCAATATACTTGTGTAAATCGGCCACTCCAACTCCCCCTTCGTTCTAATAGTTATTCCTGCTGCTCGCCACAAGCCCCCTTTTGGTCCATGACTGAAATATATGCAGGAGGACGGAGATGAGCTAACTCCGCTCTGGTATATTCGCTACCCATAACATCCCCTTTCTCACCTCTTGAAAGGGGTGTAGAAGGGAGCTTTGATTCTCTCGTCGTTCTCGTTGTCGTCGTCATCGTCTGCGACTGCTCTCCTCTCCATCTCACCCTCGCCCGCAGACATCAACAGCCGTACCTTATTTGTACAACGATCCACGATTCCCCACTAGTTATATATATATATATATACATATGTACACATGGAATAATCGTATTTGTAGTATGTGGTGGGCAGCCAATAATGTATCGGTTATTGATTACCCATAATGAGCTGGGAAACTCCCTTAAATTATTTTCGTTTCATACTTATTTTACAAAGTCTGATTGCTAAATTCTCCCTCTCAACTTTTCGCCATCTCAAAGAAATTTTTATCAATAATGAATTTTTAAAAATTCGAAATTTTTATATTTTTTACGTTAATGGCGACAAAATGGAATCACAACTCCATCGAGAAACAAAGATACATTCATTTCATGTGGGTTGAATTTTTTTTGCGTGTTGAAGAACATATTTTTAGGCAGCATTAAAATTCGTTTTAAATAATGTAAAACGAATTTTGTTTTTCAGGTCGTAAGAGGTGACGAGAAAATGCGAGAGGCATTATCATATAAACCAAATCGCCTCGAATATGTGTTCTCAATATAATGGCTCCTAAAATATGGTAAATGGATAGTTGCGAGCCTCACGCTGATATTTTAACACCTAGAAATTCTGTAACTCCAACGAGAAGCCATTTTGCAGCCATTTTAGTAAACCCACTAAATTTTCCTCAGAATCAAAACTTTTTGGCTTATCAATAATGATCAACACGTTTTGTGTCTACAAAAAACTTTTTTGGGCATACTTAAAATTATTAATCAAATGAAATGAATCTTTCTTTGGGTCGTGATGGATGGCAAGAAAAAGCGAGTGGATTACCACGATATATTATCATGAGAAACAAGCCTCTCCTCGTGCACGTATTCTCAATAATGACCTCTAATGGTAAGTGGACCGCTGCGAACCTCAGGGTGGTACTTTAACACCGAAGGATTGTAACTACTACCGGGACTGGTGAGCTACATGTACTCTTCTTCCGTTTGATCGTCTCTCTCAGCTTGAACGAAATGTATAAGGTGAAAGGGGGGGGGGGGGGGGGGTGGGAGAGAAAGAGAGGGCTAGAGTGAGGAGAGAAAAGAAGGTAGAGTGCTGTGCTCAGAGGGTGGCTAGAAAAGAGGTACGGAGAATTCTCCACCCCGTGGCCAAGGAGCCTCGTATATTTTCCGGTAATTTCTTAGCAATCAAGTTTTGCGAGGCTCCCGTTTATTCTCACCCAACTCCCTTCCTCTACTTCCACCGCTTTTATTCACATTTCTCGTCTAATATCCGACGCCTATCTTTCTTCTCAGCTATCTTCGAGACTCCTCGGCAACGAGCTTTTCATCGAGTCGTTAGTTAGAAAACGAAATGCCATCTTTTTTTTTTTTTTTCAGAATCTTTTATTTTTATTCCCCAGCAACGACATTTTTATTCGAATTCCAGGTGAACTTATATCACCACTTAAAACAGCCGTAATGTATGCGCTAATGTCCAGTCTTTAAAAAAACTACCCTTTCGAAGAACTCATCCCCTGTACACCCCTTTTAGTCCCTCATTATTTAAAAATTAGCAAACTTTGGGCACGAAAGTATTCCTATAATAATTTTTGCGCTTAAAAAACTACCCACTTTGTGACTCACCCCTTGTCCCTCAATACTTCTTGTAGACTCGATTTTGTTTCTTATCGCTCAGAAATTCGGAAATTTAGCGGGCAAAAATTCACTCTTAAAATCCGATAAATGCAACGGTGTGGAATGGCTCGAGGATACGTGCGGTACAATATACGGGGGGATGATGGAGTCGACGATGCCAGGAGGCAGTAGAGAGGCAAACTCAACCCCGTCGGAGGAAAAGCGCAATCAGGCAACAACGAGAGCAGTGTGGGATGCTGTGTGTGTGTGTGCGTTCGTGTGCGTGTGTGTGTGTTTGCGAGAGAGAGAGAGAGAGAGAGAGAGAGAGAGAGAGAATCTCGTGGCACACAGGATATAGAAGGGGGCGAGTCTATCTATTGCCGAGTGATCTATTGCTCAGGGGTGCTCATATGTACATGACAAAATCGCCATTAGGAGACAAAGTCTTCCGATGTCATAAGCGATATTTAAAAAATTATATCATTAATAAAAATGTTACAGTTTAATGTCGTAATGTGGATTCTTTATAAAGTGATAACTTTCAATAAAAAAAAAATGTTTAAGGAAAAACTATAGTGGCTTTTGGACTTTCTATCCCCTGTTAACATCGATTAATATGTGTACGAGTTTATAGTGAAAAAGCCTGTGGGGGCCTTTTAGCCAAATTCACAACTTTTGGTGAACGAATAAAAAAATATTTGTAGACTATATATCGAGGAATTATAGATAAAGTTTCGAAATCGAAATTCGGATAAAAGGAATTATAGATAATGTTTCGAAATCGAAATTCGGATAAAAGGAATTATAGATAATGTTTCGAAATCGAAATTCGGATAAAAGGAATTATAGATAAAGTTTCGAAATCGAAATCGGATAAAAGGAATTATAGATAAAGTTTCGAAATTGAAATTCGGATAAAAGGAATTATAGATAAAGTTTCGAAATCGAAATTCGGATAAAGGGAATTATAGATGAAGTTTAAAGCTAAACTCCCAAGCAACCCTAAGCAGCCCCCAAGCAGCCCCAGCCCAGTGATTATATGCACTCAACAAGGGGTTTTTTTTTTTGCAATTTAGGCCTTTTTTGTCATACAGAATTTTCTCGCCAAATAATCCACGAAATTCTATGATAATTGCAGATAATTTCAAGTACAAACAACCTAAAAGGAATGTTCAAGTTTGGTGGATAAGGCTTGGCAAGGGTAGAAAGTCCAAAAATCACTAAAATCTCTCAGTATAAACAAAATTCAATTGAATTTTTTTCTTACACAAAAATAAAATTTTCATTTGCTTCTGTAGCATTATAATTTTTTTTTGAAATAATAAATTAAAATAGTTTCGTTCGATGGCTCTCTAATCTACCGTTACAGTTTTTAACCCCTAGCTAGCCCTACACATACTGTCGTGCTTTTCTTCCTTCTTCCCGCGATTTCTCACGTCAGTATACACGGGCCATTTTTTTTTTCCTCTTTCTCTCAAGCTTCCCAACATCAGCAGGCCCATCCCGAGGTGGATAGGTGGTTAGGAGGTCGAGGGAGGGAGTAGAGGTGGTGGGGGGTGGTGGTGGTGAACAGAGAAGCTACGTCTCCTCATCGCGCTCGAATTCCTCGGGAGCTCGTCCGAGTGAGAGAACCGAGAACGAAAGAGGAGCCCACAGAGCACGAAAGATAAAAATAATAAATCATCGCGTCGTACAGCATCCCCTCGCATCCCCCATCGCAAACGGGGCGATCGGGCACGTGGTATGCTCTTTCTCTCTGTCGCCGATTTCTCGGTGGTATCGGCGGGCCGATACGGAAATAGGTACGTTGGGCGAGAGATACGGACTCGTTTGCTGTTCACAGAAGCGCGTCTAGGTCCCCATATATACGTAGCAAAGCGACAGGGGGTAGGGGGTGAGTGTATATATATATATGTATAGTATAAGTGTACGACGTCCACGCGGCGATGCGCGCAACGTGCACACCTTTTCCTCCCTCTTTTGGTCGTAGCTTGTGTATGGCTAACGTAAACTACCCCCGAACGATCTACCACAGGGGGTGGGAAAAGAGAGCGAGAGAAGAGAAAGGGAGAGTAGTGGGGGTATCGCAAAACGCGCCAAACGCCGATTAATAACGAGCAGTCGTTACCGTAGATAAGGGAACTCCCACTCTTATTTCTTCTCCTGAAAACCCACGAGCAGTACAACACACACACATATATACATGTAGATATTAATATTAATATATATATATACCATGGATAGACTTGAAATATACATATATTAGCAATATTTTGGTTGAATATTCTCTTGTCTTTTTCATATCCCCAACGCTTTTTTGTCTAATCGATCGAAGCTCTGAAAACGAGGGGTTGATCGCAGGCGCGTTAAGGGATGAAGAGAAGAGAGATGTGTATTAGCTATATATGTGAAGAGATAGGGGAAGGATGTGGAATAAAAAGAGAAACGGGAGTGTAGATGACGAAGAAGAAGAGAGAAATTCGGAAAAGGGAAGGCGAGAGTGAGTTGGTGGCTTTTGATACACCACTGAAACTTCTGAGTGAGGTGGGAGACGTCGAAGAGCAGATATATATATATACATTTGTGTAGTGATGGTTGGGGGTGTTTGGCTTATCGCTGAGCGCACGCGGTCGCCACCGCCAGTCACCAGCATAACCGCGAATTTCGCGAGCTTTCTCCACACATCCCCCATCCCCCGTATGACTAGGGGATGGTGCGAGAGAGAGAGGAATTGGCTGTTTGGCAGCCAGTTTTCCCGATTACGATGAATTTCTTTTTCAACCCCCTTCTCCTAGCCCCCTTCCGGTGGGAATGAGAAACGCTGTGCCAACACGTCCCCGACAGCCACGGGATTTTAATGCAGAAATCCAGTGACTTCATAAAAGCAGAGAACGATGTATAGAGAATTGTGTAGGCTGCTTTTTAAATTGTGGATGCAGTGGAATTGAAAAGACAGAATTGCGATGAGTATTACGAGTGAGCTGTGATTTTCCTTTTTTCGATGATTTTTTTGCTGAGCATTTAAACAAAAATCTTTTTCGTATGTCAAAAACCATAATAAATTATTTTATTATTTTGTCGATAATTTGAAAAAAATAAAAATTACCTGTTTTAAGAATTCTTGAATTTATTACTTGAATTATTTCTTGAATGTACAGAAAATAATATGAGAAAATGTATTAATCGATTAATTATTTACAATAAAAGCAGCGCGAAAAACTTTTCGTTTAACTAAAAATTTTCCAACATAATATTTATATTATTTAAATGTTTCATTTATCGAAACAAATTAGTTATTGAGAAGAGCGTCGTGAATGTTGATTGAAAAATTTCTCAACACGACAAGAACGATAAGAGACGAATGTTCAATCATTGAAATGAGATAATTAAGAGAGAAGAGGATAATGCACAAGAACCAACAGTCGTTTGAGGCTGTATGCGATGATTCTCAGAGAAGGAGGTGGAAAAGCTCGAGAGGGCCTCCTGGCTAAAAGATGCACACATAGAAACGAGAAAAAAAAAAACTATGGAATAAACCCTCATCATATATATAATCCTATCTCCCCCCCCCCTCTCACCCCCCCCATCTCTCTCTCTCTCTCTCTCTCTCTCTCTCTCTCTCTCTCTCTCTCTCTCTCTCTCTCTCTCTCTCTCTCTCTCTCTCTCTCTCTCTCCCTCCCTCCCTCCCTCCCTCCCTCCCTCTCTCTCTCTCTCTCCTTCTCTCTCTCTCTCTCGACCAGCACACATAACACGTGGTAATTTATGAGAGTAAATCCCGCTCGCTCCAGCGAGCTTGGGTTATAACAACTATCTCGGTTACACTACAGCAGACTTTTACATGTACGACAGAGCATAGGAAGATTTTACGTGTGCAGAGAGAGCGAGAGAGAGAGAGAGGCAGAAAGTGCAAGAGCGCTTATGTATGTATATCGACGTTGAAGATCATCCTTAGGCAAAATGCTCACGCGCGAGAAAAGCACCATTGATTCTTTCAACATTCACGCTTTCTCTCTCATACACTTGCTAAACACACACACATACATACAGAAATGTACACAGATATGCATATACATATATATATATATATATATAATAATACTAACATATATATAATAATATATATATAAACGTGTAGAAATGTACATATATATATGTATATAAATAAGAACGATGAGAGGAGGAATAAAGTTAAGGAGAGAAGATTCGAGTCCTACGAGGAGGCAAAAGAGAGCCTCGGGGCCTTAAAAAAAAAAAAAAAATCCCGTACGATCCCAAGAGCATCACCAGGTGCATCTTGAGCAAGAGCTAGAGAGAGAAAAATACGTTGGATAAGGCTATGTATGTAAAGAGGAGAAAGAAAGAAGAGGGAAAAAGACGATAGGATGAGTCTCTTGGACGCGAGCGAGAAGTGCAGAATGGACCGGCAAAGAGAAGAAGGAGGATGGTCAATGTAATGCAAATAGAAGACGACCTGCCAGAGTGGAGGAGAAAAGGAGAGATTTTCTCTCTCACGTTTATTTTTATCTCATACGACGAGGGATATCATAAGCAAGCTTTGTATGTACTGGATAGGTAATGTGTACTATGTACAAGGGACATCTCGACCCAAATTGTCCTGTACCATTTTTTTTTGCACGTTGGGTTATACTAAAGAATAAAACGTAATTACCATTTTTTTTTTTTCAACTGTACCATAAAGAAATCATTTTTGTTGAAAAGATCTGAATAACGAGCAACATTCAATTAAAAAAACATTCAAAATCATTTATTTTGTTTGAGATTAATTTTGACTGATTTTTTAATTAATTTGTAATGGTTTAATAATAAATAATGGCGCACAGACTTCATTCAATATTTCGTTGATAATGGCCATGTTGATTTTCATAAATGTCAAAATTAGTTGACTTTTTTTGTCTGGCTTTACAATATCCCAAAAGGGAAAAAAATAAATAGAGATTGTGAGAGTCCCACCTATCGATTTGGCCTGAAATGCCCCATATATGTGTGTTTATGGGTATATATATATATACACACACACACACATATATATATATATATATATATTTATTTATAAGGCGTGCTTTTTTTCTCTTTCTCGCATCTCTCACCCTCGCATCTTCACCCCGTGACTGTACGCGTAGGCGTACAGATATAGATATCGCTTTTCTGAAGTCATAATAACGTATAAGCTGTGTACAATCGTTGTATATACGCCTTTACGTTGTCAGAGACGCGATATATTTATCTGTATGTATCAATATACATATATAGAGGAGAACCTAAGATGCCCTCTTACAGATACAAATGGGTACTATGCCAACGGCAGGGCAACCTGTTATTATACATTCCCCTATACAAACAACGTGTTAATCGGGCCCATTTCCCACCCTTCTCTCTTTCTTTCTTTCTTTCTTTCTTTATTTCTCTCTCTCTCTCTCTTTCTTGTTCTTCTTCTTCTTCATTTTCTTTTTCTCGTTTCATTTCTACCCCACCTCTCTGCGTTCTGGGAGATTTCACTTTCATCATCCCTCTCTCCATTTCCATTTTTTCCGCAAAAATATCTTGGAGACAATTTGGCAAGAGCTCGTTTAGAATTATCATAGCAACTTTTTTTCTTTCGAAATATAATTTTTTTAAACTGTTTTTTTTTTTTTCTATATGCATGCATGATATGCACCCCCGCGGATTTATGATCTGTTTACTCCAGCTGCTCTTCTTGCACCCTCTCTATTTTTTTTGTACGTATAACATATAGGAAGTATGTACGTATATTGCAAAGGGAGCATCGAATAAATTCGCACCCCGCCCCATTCGTGGCAAAAGCGAGAGAGAGAGAGAGAGGGAGAGAACCCCCCTGAGGAGGGGAGATCGAACTCTGACCCCTCGGCTAATTGTTGTTGGCTCTAGATCATGGATATGACTTGCCACACGTTTACCAGCAGAAAGAGCAAGAGAGAGAGAGAGAGAGAAGGAAAAGAGGGGGAGGCAATCCGGTGCATCATTCTCTCCTCTGGCTTGGTCCAGTGTGCTTATATATATTATATGTATACATATATATTTAATATTTTATATACACACACACATATATATATATATACATATATTGATCGAAGAGACCGTTCGATCTCTCTTGCGGAATTTACCCAGCGGATATAATCCTTCAAATATAGCACTCTCGCTCTCGCTTCAACTTTTCTCCCTCTTTCCACTCTTCTCACAAAATCTTAATCGTTCACCGACAATCTTCAATTTTTTGTTGTTGCTTTTTTTCTTCTTGTTCATTCTTTCGCTTCTTCCCCTCGTTTATATTATCGTTGCGAATAATCAGCGAGAATATACAATCAAGATATATTCTAGAGAGTGTGCTTCTCTCTGTGGTCGATTCTATCTCTCTCTCTCTCTCTTTTTCTCTTTCATCGTTGCTGCATGATGGAGTTTTCGTAGGAGATGAATAGTACATCTCGCACGATTCTCTCGCGGCATGAGAGAGAAATTCGCGAGATCACCCAAGAAGCAAGAGAGCGAGAGGGGGGGGGAGGGAGAGATTTGAGCGAAAAGAAGTTAAATGTACGATGGAATGAAGGAAACATTGAACGAGAAATGATTCTTTTTTTTTTCAATCATGTTTCTTTTTCAACACATAAAAATGTCGAACTGTATTTTCCAAAATTCTATTTTGAATATGAATCCAAATAATTATTGAATTGAATATAATATCGATGGGAAAATAAAATATTATTTTAAAAATAAAATCTAAGAATTCATATTTCCTTGGCCAAAATAAATATAAATCTATTTCTTGGCCAAAATAAATATAAATCTATTTCTTGGCCAAAATAAATATAAATCTATTTCTTGGCCAAAATAAATATAAATCTATTTCTTGGCCAAAATAAATATAAATCAAACAAAACTATGCTTATCAGTGCGAGTAGAGAAGCAAGATTGTTGCGATCGGTATCATTCGGTGCTCACTCAGAGCACGTAGACAGACGAAGAAATTTCTCGTTCTCATAGAGATCTTATCATAATCTTATCATGTGAATAAATAATGTTTGACCCTTCCCCCCTACCTATCTATCGTTTCCCTATCTGCAGATGCAATTTTCTTTCTTCGTCTCTCCTTATCCTCTATTTTCTATTTTACGTTCGTTATTCTTCAAATTTAAGACTGAGAAAAATATTTATTTATGATGCAATCATAATTGATAAACCGTCAAATTTATCTTCACTTATTTAGAAAGTGAATATCACTAATTGAAAAATTGATTTTTTCTACGATCCTTTACGTTCGTTAATTTGATATCTGTAATTAATAACGTCATCATAATTGGGGCCGATGATCAGGTTCGTCTTTCAAGAATAAAATTCTCGTCTCTCGCTTGAATCGTTTTCATGATGAAAGCCTAAGGAGTAGGTAAAAAAATATATGCTCTTTTCGATTGATCGATACGTCCATTTTGTTATGTACACGCCTCTCGATCGAAACTCTTCGACCTCTCTCTCTCTCTCTCGATCTCAGCGCTTCTCGTGATCGAGTCTTTTCATGCGAGATGAAAGAACATTTTTTTTTCTACCACATTTTGCTGCTTCTGCTGCTGCTTGGCCGACGAGCAATTATCTCATTCGCCGATCGGACCCTCCCACGTGTTAATTTGCTTGTTGGTTAACCCAAGAGTCTTCCCTCTATCTCTATCTTTCTTACATCTTTTATTTCGTGTTTTTACTTTTCGTGGAAGCCCCCAGGCCGATCTTTTCTCCACCATTCTCTCTCTCTCTCTCTCTCTTCACATCTTATATTCGTCTCTGTCTCACTTTTCCTTGCCTCTCATATATATAATAAAGGGGAGCGTGAACGGCGAGGGAGACTTGCGAGAGCCTGCGAAAAAAAAACAACCGAGCGTGATCAAAACCTCGATAAGGTCTCAGGTTGATTTTTCGATCGTTTCATCTCTGCGGATCCCACAAGCAGGCCATGCAGCATCAACGTCGTATTCCTACGGTTTTCTCCCGATTTTGTCATTTACATACGTATACATATGGAAAAATATATTTTCTAGATCGCATTGTAGGTCCCTACCCCTATCAGCCCTTCGTGGCTGATATGGCGATGGAGAGCAGACTTATAAAAATTACTTTTCTTTCAATTGTCTCTTTTTTTTAAGTTATTTTTTATTTATTTATTTTTAATACGATATTTTCGATAATGGATTCGTATGAATTAAATAAGATCGATTTTAATCAAATTGAATTAGTCGGAATTAAATATGATCAATTTGAATGAAATCGAATCAATTTTCAATCACATCGAGATCACTCTTTCAATCAAATGTAGATCTTATCGTATTACTAATAATCTATTTGAATCGAATAAAATTTATCACAATCGAGAGTACGAGAGAATTGCCAAGAATCGTTTCCATTATTTTATTCATGTAGATTAACTCTGATTCGAGCTCTTGGGAAAAAAAAAAATCTCTCTCCCCAAAAGTGAGATTCTCATTTAGATAAAACGAAATCGCGAACTATAATTTTTTTTTTCTATTGATTGGCGGTGCGATGCTAGAAATACGTGATATCATCGATCAGTTTTCGATACAAAAAATTTGCGCTGATCTACGTAAGTCATTATGCCACGGTCAATCGTTAAAAAAAAAAAAAAAAAAAAATAGGCCATTCTATTTTTTCAAATCTTCACTACGATATTTCGTGAGAAAGTGCGCAGTAAGCATTTTTTTTTTTCTTTCCTTCACAGCAAGCAGTTCTTATCGAAATTCTTAGAAAACTGCCGTGAGACAGTCTCGCATGACAAGAATTAATATTACGTGTAAGAGCGAGAAAATTTCGGACTCTCTCATCGTTATCACATATATTCGTGTGACGGTCACGTCGCGATAAAAAATTAAGATCTATTTTCTTTGAGATAAAGACAAAAAAAAATGCACCAGACAACGATCTTATCTTGCGATAATCCCGCGCATTACTATAAAAATATCTTTATATATATATATATATATATATATAATGACAGCTGAATAATAATAGATCAACGATAAAAACCGATAATGACGATTGAACTCCATTATCGATTGCGTGATTTGATTAACGACGTAGATTATTTATAAGCTCGTGACTAATAATAAATGGAAGGAAAAAAAAAAATTCTCGATTAGAAAATATGAACGTGCACGAATTGCATGATCGCAATAAAATTTTATCATATACGATGATCTTCGATTGTGGCGCCGATTATAATTACGTGACTCGGGAATATTATTATCTCCCGGGCGGATCTCCCTACGATTATTATCACATACAAAACAAACTTGTGTAGCGTGTCAAATTTGAAAAAAAGAATATAAAAAACACCCGGACGAATTTAAAAAAAAATAAAAAGGAATTATGTGGGCCTAAGATAAATTTTCGGTACGTTTACTCACTCGTTCCGGAAAGAGAAGTCAGCATCCGCAAATTCGATCTGCGCTGACGCCACAAAAGGACACTCATCGTGCCAATTAAATAAGTAAAATTCCCAATAATATTTTCGATCTTATCGTCTAATCTCACTTATTGTTAAACATTTCACAATCGATTCAGCGCGCACACATCACAAGTAAATTAATTCAATTTCTTTCCACCAGATATTTTAATTACTTTGCTTTTAATTGAAAAAAAATTATGTAATTTTTTTAAATTTATTAATATTGTTTTTTTTTTATTTTAACAGGTTTTTTTTTTCATCAGATCGAGCCAATTTTCTTCGCGACTTGTTTCTCGGTGGCTGGTCAAAGTGTCTTTGTGTCTCGTTTCTTCGCGCCTCGTCGCGTCGACTTCGAGGCCTTCACTCGGGAGGGCAGAGTTTCGCCGATCACGATCTCGCGATCTTCGCTCTCACTTTAACACGATATATATATATATATATATATATATTGAAAACACGTGGCTGGACGGCACGGGTGGCCGTCGGCTGTTTACCCGGGCTATTGTCACGATCACGTAACGCGCGTGAATAATCGTAGTCGTGATATGTTTTTCTCTGGCCAGCTCAGTGAGGAAGAGCAGCAAAAACGCTCCAGGTGAAGCCTCTGCGAGAAAATATACCGGTATGAGGGATTCGCAAAAAAATGAAAGAAATAACACTTCTCGTCTCGTCGCGCGAGTGATCTCGTCTAATGTTCTAGTGATGGTTAATGTCCGATAACGTTCCTACATCAGCCGATGAAGATTCGCCAGATCGTTATCAATCTCAACGGCCGATTACACTATCGAGACGTATGATAATAAAAGCCCAAGAATTTTATATACATACCTCGGATCGATAAAAAAAAAAAAAAAAAAACAAACACGATACAAACGAAGATAAGAAGATCTAAATCGATAAATTTTATCATTGATTTTATCAGATCAATTAATAATTTTTCAATATTCACCAAGTTTTTCACTTTATAAATAAATAAATTTATAATGCAATTTAACTGATCACTGGATCGTTCAATTTTTTGGCCGGTTCTTTTAATTGAAACTTTAGAAAATAATAATCGATTTGTCAATTTGTTGAAAAAAAAAAAAATTTGTATCCCGTTGAAATATTTTTCTTTTTTCAAATGGGCTTAGAAATATTGGATATGAGAGCTCGGAGTTACGAGATGCTGTCGCTTCGAAAGAATTAGTATCACTGCTCGTTGGTTTTCCGAGCTGGGACCCGTGCAAAGACCCAGACAGAGCCGCACGACTACCTGGTGTTATCACTTTTTTTCGTCCCTCTCTCTCTCTCTCTCTCTCTTTCATATCCTTCCTCGAGTCCCTCTCACTATCTCTTTCTTCTCTCTCTCTCTCTCTCTCTCTCTCTGTCTCTCTCTCTCTCTTTCACGGTCGCCCTTTGCCTCTTCCTCCTTTTTACCATCTTTATCAATCTCACCCGCGTTCCTCTTCCGTTTTTCTCCCGATAAGCTCTCCCCTCCCCTACTGACCTCTAGGCAAACAAACGCTCGACCCTCTATTTGGTTTTGTTGCCCTTCTCTCCTCCCTCATTCTCTCGCACCTTTCGTTGTTGCGTCTCTATATAAATTGCGATTCTTTAATTTTTTTTTTTTTTTTTTTTTTTTTTTTTTACGTTCGCATTATTTGCTAGAGCAAAATATCGAGAAGGGAATGTGTAACCTTCGGATTTGTATGTATGAGAGAAACACGCAGCGACAGCTGTCTCGAGAATCGCTGCGAAATACACTGAGACGTCGCAGCTCACATATGGGCAATTTCAGGCTAAAATTGATTAACCCTGACAAATGTTTATTTTCAAAAAATTTATTTCTACCATTATCGTAGGGCGAAATAAAAAATTACTTCGAACGAATTTATAGATGAAATTAATTTGATCGATTCAAAAGGTCATAAGATTTTACAAAATTGTGTGCTTGTCGTGTCGTTCTGGTGAGGAGTGCCCCATGTACATACTCATATTATTATAATAACGTGTAATATATATATATATATATACATATACATTTATGGTGGATCGCTCACCGCCGTGGGGAATGTTGGCTTGTATGTCGTGACTTGAACTTAGCAGTGGCGGTCGCCTAGGCTTCGCACAAGAAGCGATAGCGTCGATGATAAGGAATGAAAGAGCGAGAGAGAGAGGGGTCAGAGAAACCGGGCAAAGGCGATAACGATAACGATTTTATGATGATATAGCCCTCCATATAGTCGAGTATGTATGTTCTTACTTTCCTTTCCATATATATATATATCTCTATATCTTTACATATATATTTATATATATATATATATATATATATATATATATATAGTAAACTGCCCGCCGGCTGCTACAAGCACAGTGGATACGTGACTAATGGCGATAACGATAACGCGATGAGTGAATCGCTCGACACACACACGTGCATTCATAGTTCATAGACACGGTGGATATTAAAAAAAAAAAAAAAAAAAAAAAAAAACATCCGTGATGTTTGAATGTATAAATTTATCGATAATATGATAATTAGTCATTTTGACTTGAAAAAACCGAGACCTAAAATTATTTCCCAAAATTTATCGAATTTTTTCTCTTTCTTTAATCTAATTTGGAAATTTAAGAAATTTGTGTAATCGATTTTATTTAAGTTGAATTTAATTGAATTTATACCGAAGAAAATTATTTGACCGTTACTGTTATGTAGATACAAATTTTGTTCTGGGGGAGGGAAACCTGCTGGAAAATACGAATTATAAGTATACGAATAACGAATATATAATATAAAGGAGTATGAGAGTTGCACTTTGACTTGGACCCTGATAAGGTCCTTGGCTACAATATATGTATTATATATATATATATATATATACACATACATATATAGGGACTATACTAGCATAGAAGTATGTTAGTATGTTTAGCAAATGTATATACATATATATATATATATATATATATATATGTATGTAAACGTTCGTCTGCACACTCTGGGCATCGGTTTGTATCGTCGCAGCGCAGCAGCAGCAGCACCAGCGCTGGTGGCCTTATCAGCTCCCGCGACTCGGCCTGGGCTTATCGCCTTCGTTCCAGATCGGCTCCGACGATATCAGTAGCAACGGCAGCAACCCTGCATTTGCTGCACCTCCGCGCTATCACATCGTACATAATATATATATATATATATATATATATATATATATATATATATATACATATTGCCAACGCGATTACGCTTCGAGAGCATCAGCTGCCCCGGCAGGATGGACTATCGCCGTCGTCGCGAAATATTCCTACCGCGACATACTTGAGATATTGTTATTATTATGTCACAAATATATTATTATTTTGAAAAAAATTGAGTTTAGTTTAGGAAAATTAGATATTTCTTATTGCCACGGCTATAGTCATAATTGTGATCAAAATTTAATTAAATTGAATTTAAAAATGTTTGACGCCATTTAAATGAAATAATTTTTTTTTTTTAAATTAAAATCGCGATTACCCATTTTTCTCGAGCAAGATAAGCAGAGGGAAAATTCTTGCCACCCTCCTCCCCACCCCCAGGGTAAGTCTCCTATATCGCAATCACATGAAAAAGAGCTTTTCGTTTTTTTTTTTTATCACTCTTGACCGCGAGGGAGAGAATTTGCAATTATGATTACGTCACTGAGAAAGGAAGAGAGGGGGTGGCGGGGGTGGGATTCGAGTCAGGAGCGATTAGGGTAGTTCAACTCGTCAAAACGGATAGCGTAAGTGAGAAAACAAATGAGAGATGTCTCGCATCCCAAGAGGGGCGGGAGAGGGACGGGAGAGGGGCGGGAGAGGGGGATGAGAACAAGCTACGAGGGTCGTTTTTTGACGGTTCTCGTGCGGATGCTGGATCATCCTTTCCCAGCATTTCTCGCTTGGGTAAAAAGCACATCGCGCTGGTCGGGCAACGAGCCGGAAGCTCTTTAGACAGCTCACATTCTCTGTTGTGTCCGGTTGGTCAGCCACAACGCACGCAGCGAACGTGTAAGAGTGAAAGGGAAAATGAGAGGAAGGTCGAGGGAGAAATAGAGCTTTATTCGGCCACCAAGAGAGGGACGAGGAGAAGAGCTCTCGGAGATTAAGCAAATGAGAAACGAGCGAGTCTCTGTCGTGACAAACTCTGCGACTCGGTGTGGAATTAGTTATATATGTCATATATATACGTTATATATATATATATATATATATATATATATATATTCATACGTTATACACACATATATATATATGTATATTTCGGACTTTTTTCTTTTCCATCAAATATATATATATATATATATATATATATATATATATATGTGTGTGTATAACGTATGAATGTTGATTTTTTTAGCTTGGGAGAGCGCACAAGGTTTTGTCGACTTTGGCACAGCCACGTGGAGAAAGAGATGAAAATCATTCGAATTGAAAAAAAAAAAACAAAAAATGAAGAGAACATTGTTGGATAATAATGATCTTATTTAAGCTTGTAATAAATATTGAAATTTGAGAAAAATTTCGGGATTTGAGAATTGCTGAATAAGCTAGCTGTCATATGCATGCTCGTTTTTTGTTCATCTTTGTAAAGAAATATTGTCGACGTGCAGACATCACAGTGGGAACGTGGGAAAAATTGGAAACGTGGAGGAGCCACGTGGGAAAAATTGTGGAAATTTTTCGATTAAGAAAAAATCTAAACATGATTTTGTTGATGAATAATTATCATATCTGAGCTTGCAATAAATAATCAGATTTGAGAAGAATTGATAATACGTTGATGAAATTATTCAATAATTAATGGTATTTCAATGAATCGCGAATTATTTGATACCATTGTGATTTTATCATTGATATAAATATTTTTATTGGTGAAAAAATAATCTCTGAATAATTTTTTCATTTGATGGAAAAGAAAAAAGTCCGATAGTTAAATATCTGGATGCGAAGATGTAACGAGATCGAAGAATCAAGACGATTATGGATTTGATTACGATGAGAAATGACCTCACACGGGGTCGTGCAAGGATTTACGGTTGCAATCGGATTTCAAAAAAAAAAAAAGGGAAAAAAAATTTGTTCATTCCCTTGATCGGTTCACTATGCGCGAGATTTCTGACCAAGGGAGTGCACGTGAATAAAAAATTGTGTCGGAATCCAGAAATCCAACGGTCAAGCGAACAGATCGACTCTTTTGCCAGACACATGAATCGATTTCTTCGCTCTTCTTGAAAGGCTGTTTTTTTTTTTTTTTTTTTTTGCGTATTAAGATCGATTCGAGAGACTCTTCGATACTCTATTACCTACCATATACCATATATTGAGGAATCTCGTTGGCATCGCGGCCTAGCTCCATTTCGTTACAGCGCACAGATCACCACGAAGCGGAGACTTTGACAAATCGTCGATCTGTGCTCGAGGGAACGAGAGATCTTCCCTGTGCTCTCTCTCTCTCTCTTTCTTTCTCTCCCTGTCTTTCTTTCTCTCCCTCTATTTCGTTATCTCGTCTCACTCTCTCTCTCTCTCTCTCGACTCTGGATTTCAAGCTTTTCCTACAACCAGTGAAGAACACTGACGAAAAAATCGAAAGAAACGATCTAATATCCGGATCTCCTTGACTTCATCAGTCACCCTGATAATTGTTCGCGTGTTTCCCGATGTTTTTTTGATTACCTTTTTTCACCTATGTGAATTATCTTCCGTTACAAAAAAAAAAGTAGATTTTAATAAAAAAAAAGTTAAATTTTTTAACAAGAAAACATTTTCAGAACATTTTTGTGATTTAATGGGAACAAAAAATATTTTTTGCGGACTTTTTTTGACAATTTTACAAATTATGAAAATTTCTGTGAATAATAACAATAACATTTCATTTTAATCAAATAAAATCGAGAGCCCACTGAGTCTCTTGATTTTTCGGCAAAACATTATTTCCACTTTGCCGATCATTTTTTTAATCTGCGCTATAACACAATTTTTTATTCATCGTTTCATATCTTTAATTTGGCGTCTGCCAGACACCGAAATGTGTACGCTATATGACTGCATATCAGAGATCCAAAAGAGCTCAAACGCGAGAGTTTCTACATCCCCGCGCGTCCTTGGCATTTGCGAATAAATGGATCCACTGTCCCCAGGACAAGTCTCTGTATAAGAGCTTGGTGGATGGTTTGTATCACTCTCCTTCTACGTGTATGTGTGTGTGTGTGTGTGTGTGTATTTTGCGGGGTCGCCGCCGGTCGGCGAGAGAATCGAGAGAGAAATTCGTCCCCGACGAGAGAAACGCCTGGCCCTAGGGTTAAGGAGGCGCGGAGCGTTTCCGCGTGATAAGATAAGCGACCGGACAACGAAGAGTCTCGTCTGCTCTCTCACGTGTCCTCGCTCTCACACACACGTCTTTCAGTCACGGGATCTTTTCTCTCATGGCATCGTTTTTTCTCTTATCAAGATGTGATTTTTACATTTTTCATACTCTACAAAGTTAAATTTTTTAAAAATCCCATTGAAAAATTGAAAAAAGAATGTTTCAACTAAAAGATAGGAAGAAAATGAAATCCTCGATATGAATTTCAAGAATTTATTTACCGGCGTCAATGCTTAAAAATAAAAATTAGAAATCCCAAAACCGGAAGTAAAACCACTTAAAATGGAACATTGTGGAAAAGTGTTGAATGTCTTCTTTGTGAAAAAGACTTTCGAGTTCCGGATATGTTGAGGCTGAAAATTGCGTTATCGCGATGCGGGAGAGTCGAGAGAAGAGGCCATCATATATTTGACCCCCGAACATCGATTCGCCATTAAGCCATTAGCGTTGAGCTGTATGCGACATCATTGGTCGACAGACTGTATATTATGTACAAAATATACTTGACTCTATCCACCGTCTACACCGTCAAAGCTCGCTTGGTCAGGTAAAAACCGCAAGAGAATTACTTATTTATTTCTAGGATTTCACGAATTATCGTGTCAATGATGACCCAAATTGCGTTACCGTTGAAAAATTAGTTTTGCGATAGGACAGGATTAGAAAAAATAAATAAACTGTCCTAGAATATTCTTTTTATTTTTAAATAGGATAGTGAATGGACAATTAACTGTAATTAATATTCTCTCAACATCGCGAGATGTTGGCTCGCGAGAGCCACCATTGCGTTACCGTTGAGAAATTAGTTTTGCGATAAAATGGAATTAGAAAAAAATGGTCTGCCCTGGGATATTTTTTTAATTTTTAAATAGTAGTAAATGAACAACTAAAAGTGTAATTAATATTCTCTCAACATTCATTTGCTTAGCTCGACATCTTCAAGACACCAGCATATTTTTTTTTAGACAAATGGCACGTGTCCCATGAAAGACTTCTGAGTATCGAGACCACCTGAAAATGTGATCCTTTTAGTACCCAAAAGAGCTCCATGGTCGCGAGAGCCACCATAGCCTGGGGGCGCACGTGTGACATCCCTTTCCCGACAGGAAGAACCGGCTGGTTTTACATACATCAAAGTCCTACATATAGATAGGGAGTTTATATATATATATATATATATATATATATATATGTATATCCGAGAGATCCGGTGTGTCTTCTCATGACACGTGGCAGGATGTCTTGGAAAGTGTCCAAGCGGCCCAAGGCTTTTCCTGAAGACGAAAGAGAGGCGAGCAAAAAAGGGATAACGTCACTTCAAGAAGACTAAGAACACAATGCGGGTACCTCGTATTACACTTGAAACGTTCTCAATTCTGACAACGAGTATTACTTTGTGGTTTTATATCCAACCAGGCGAGAAGCAATTTAAGTAGGAAAGAAGAGAAGCCTCTTTGAGAAAAGTCCTGATCGACCCTTCAATCGGGGATCACATAACTCTCTCTCTCTCTCTCTCTCTCTCTCTCTCTCTCTCTCTCTCTCTAATTCGTTCATTCTTTCAAATCTTGTCATTCACATCGTTACAAAAACCTCTTCACATTAAAAACTTCAAATTGAATCTACGAAAATTCATTGACGAATAAGACATTGACAAACCAGAGGAATGATGAGAAAATCCCTTAGCTGTCTTTAAAGGTTATTAGTCGATCTCGTCCTTCGTGACAGTTTCAATTGAAATTTAAGAAGAGTTGTCGCGAAAAGTGTGCGTCCAGTACGGCCAATATCAATTTCAAAAGTCTCGAAAGACTTTTCTCCTCGAATCGGCTTTATGTGGGATTGAAAACTCGGTAAAATTGCCCAGGTCGTAAAAAACGGACAAGTGATTTTTTTTTATAAGAAATTACATGTAGGTGTCGAAATTGAAGGTGATCTTTTTCTAATTCAAACAGAAATTTGGTAATTGAACAATCAGGCAAAATTAGCAAATTTGGCCAAAAATGGACTTAATTTAAATAGAATAAATTTCATTTGATTGAGGTGAAAGAGGCAAAAACATTATGGGGGATGATATATATAGTCAGTGATTGTATCCTATATAAAGGAGACTTCTACCGGATGAATAAACGCGAGATTGGTCGTTTAAAATTGCAGTTCGGTGATGTGAAATCGAACAGAGGCTGAAGCCAATCCAGCCGCAAATTGATCTGTCGAGTTGCACACACACACACACACACACAAGCCAGCCACGTGTTTTGATGTTTGCTGCTCTTCTGCTACATCGTTCAGTAAACAAAAAAAAAAAAAAAAAAACGTGCGATTCAATAACGAAATGGTCCAGTGTCCCGGACCGTTGGTCATTGTCGAAAAGTGTTCAGGACCTTTTATCCCGAGCTCGTGTGGTTTTAAACGTTTTGTGCGGTGTTAGTCAACTCGGCAGCACGCGAGGGCTTGGAAATGTTTTCGATCGTATCTCTCGGCGAACAACATACACGCAGACATAGAGGAGTAATGAATGAGTGAGAGCAGCAAAATTGTCAGCTGTACCGTTTGCAATCGCAAATTTAACGAGAATTGTATGAGTGAGAGCGACACGAAGCGAATAAGAGAAAGAGAAGAGAGAAGGGTTTTTTGTATATATATTTTACCCTTTTATTTCAAGCCTCCCTCAATATTCTGGCATCAAAACACCATCCTTTCATTCTCTCCTTCTCCGAACAATACATATTTATTCATTTAACCAATCAACCTTTTCCACCCTCATCGATGCTAACTTTTAACGAGCCAATCGTACGTCAGCTCCAACTAGAGAAAAAAAAAAAACCCTAATTTGAACACGAGTTTCCGCTATGAATTCTTCATTAAATAGATTCATGTATACACGTAGAATTATTTAAAAAAAAAATTGACTGATCATCTCTTGAGACATTTTTCATGTTTATTAATTGATAATAATTAGCCAATCGAGTTTGAAACTTGAAAGAAAAAAATATATAGTAATTTGAACACGATTTCTGCCAACGCATTATTTATTGTACGAATGTATGCAACAACTTAGTGTTGTGAAAAAAAAATGAGGCTGATCAGTTCGCTCGATTTTCGATATTAATTAATCAATGATAATTAGTCAATCAGTGTAGACATCTTTCTGGAAATTTCTCTCTCGTTCAAGGGAACATTCCTTGAAAGATTAGCGGATGAGAAGAGTTCCAGAGTGTATCTGTGTGTGTGTGTGTGTGTGGGGGGGAGGGAGGGAGGGGGAGAGGTAGTTGTGAAATAAATTCCTGAAAAGATAGACTCGTGAAAGAGATAGAGGGAGAACCACTTGGGAGAACTAACGAGCACGGGATATCGATTCCTGCTCAATCTCTCACTATATTACACACACATATATATATATATATATATTTATATATGCCTCTCGAGATCCCTGGTCCAAGGTTTATCCGAGTGAAAAAGCCCCCGAACGAAAGGAAAGATAAGCTCGAAGTAGATGAGAGAAAGATAAGAATTGTAGAGTAGTGTGTGCCACGCGATCTCTAGAATTTTCGTAAGCTGTATATATATATATATATGGTACGAATGAGATCAAGGGAATGAGAAGTTGTTCCCGGATCGTTAACACGTCATTCAAACTGCGTCACAACGACACGCAATGATTCTAAAATCGATCTAATAAAAAATGTTAAAAGAGAGAGAAGGAGAGAGAGTGAGAGAGAGAGAGAGGAAAATTATTGAATCGTCTAGAATTTCACTTGACCCAAATAGAAAATTTAATAAGACTAATTAATTTTTTGACTAATAAATAAGAAAATAATTTATACATGTTCTTGAATAAAATAAATCTTTGAGTATAATTAAAATGAAGTCATTTGAAGAATATTTTACAAAATTTATGAAAAAATTTTATCCACCTTTCTCAAAAAATTTGGACAAGACAGGATGGACAGGATTTAAATGGGCATCAGGATTTTTGCATTCATTCGGGACTGGGGCGATTTTTTAACCTCGGCTGGCTCCACGAAGATTTTATTTTCTCATATCTCTTATCTCGTATATTTGAAAGGCGGGCGATCGTGTCTGGTCCGATGATCGTCTGTTCTCATACAGACAGGTGTTCTCTCGCGCTCGCATAGCCCATACAGAATCATCTTGTCTATCTCTCTCTCTCTATTTCAAATTTAATACGCTTAATCTCTCGTGGGCCCGGTTTTTTGACGATCGCTAATGAGATTCCGAATGTCAAAACTCCGGGCTGAGCATACACACACACACACACATGTGAGATAAAAGGAGAGTAAGAGAGATGGAGAGCAATAGGACGAGGCCTAAAGTTATTCCAAAATAGCCCGGCCCACAAATAACGGATCGCACGATTAGATCGGTTTGGATAACCAGAAAGGCATCAGTCTATATCTCTCTTTTTCTCTCTCTCTCTCTCGCTCTCTCTCTACCTCTCCGTCTCGCTCATTCTCTTGTCACGCTATGAGCTATACGAGCACAGCATCAACATCCAGAGAAGCCTTCAGGCATATACACAACATCTCAAAAAGCATGCATATATATTTTCCATATGCGTCAGATCTACCATTTTTCTCTTTATGTTCTATCTCTCTTTTTCTCCCCCCCCCCCTCTCTCTCTCTCTCTCTCTCTTTTACTTCTTCTTTTTATCTTGTCCTATCTTTGACTGCACAACACGCAAGAGCAAAGCTATATGCGTAAAAGGAGGGAAAGAATGAGAGAGAAAAGATAGAACACAGAAGTAGGATAAGCACGTGAGAGTCAAGAGGGAAATGCTGAAGAGAGAAGGAAAACGATAGAGAACGACGTTGTATTGGAAGAGTGCTCGCAAGCAGAGTTAGAGAGAGTAAAAGAGAGAGAGTGAGGGGGAGGTTGAGAGAGAGAGAGAGAGAGAGAGAGAGAGAGAGAGAGAGAACGGACGAGCGGGCAGAAAAGATAAAGAAAGGACTAAAGAGCGGAGATTAGCGCTAATGCACCATCGGGAGGAGGAAGAGGTGGGGGGTTAGAATGGGGTATGGAACGCGACGATGGAATGGGGGCCGAGGTCCATCGTATCTCTCATATTTCAGACCCCCGTGACGTCGGGACGAGATACCGAATCGTTCCCCACCTAGAGAACCAACGGTCTCTATACAGCTATATATATATATATATATATATATATATATATATATATATATATATATATATATATATACGCTATTTTTAATCTCCAGCCACCACCCCCTTCCCCTCCCCAATCCACCCGCCTTTTCTCCAATCTTCGATGTGTATAGCCATAATTTCTCAGCATTTCTTTCGTGAATCAAGTAATCATTCTCGCTTCTCCGTGCAGAGATTTTTTGAGTGTTAGAAAAAAAAAAAAAATTGCTGCATGAATGGTATGAGAATTGGCCAGATTCCATTTTCCATAATTATTTCATACCTCGGACAATTACAGAGGATTTTTTTTTTTTATCATCTACTGAACAATTGTAGAAATGCAGGACGTTTTTTTTTTTCTAAATTTCCAATTGAAATTCAGAAGATATCAAAAATCTCAATCGACATTGAAAGTAGATTTTTCGTCGTAAAAAAAAAAAAAAAAAATACCGGGCCAAATTTTTTATCACTTGTCTTCCCGATTCCTATTTATCGGTTCTCGTGAATATTCCGAGGTAATCGCGATTCATATCTATAAATGTATTAAATTTATACGTAGAAGAATTAAAAGGGTTTCCAGAAGAGTCGCAAGGGTACAAGAGTACAAGAATTATACTATATATATATATATATATATAGTATAATTCTTGTACTATTATTTTTGTACATATTATATATATATATATATATATATATATATATAATATGTGTGTGTGTGTGTGTACACGGTATATATAGGGAAAAGTCGACGAGGAAGAGCACACGCCGTGTCACATATATCGTCGCATACACTGCGGTCGCCTACTCGTGCGGAAAAATGATAGCGCGCGGCGTGCTGACTGAGTAGCCGCGCGCGGCTGGTGTGCCGGGAAATTCCCCCCCCCCCCCCGACCCCGTGTCGCGGAGGGTGCTTCGTTGCTTCTCTCACCACCCCCCTATCCTTCCTCTACAACCGGGGTGAGGTGAGATGCTCGCGCCCGATTCTGTTATCGCAGCAGCGCAGTTGTGTGTGCCTTTATGAAGATCTGTCAAACTCTCTTTCTCCTTTTCGTCTCAGTAAAAGCTTTTTCTTGCACCACCCCCCCCCCCCCCACCGCCAACTCACCCATGCCACAATATATGATACAACGATAAGCTGTAAGAAGACAAGATCGTTCTTCTCTCTGATGCTCTTATATAATGACGAATTGAGAAATTCATATCTAAATGCCATGAAATGTCTTGAAAATCAATTTTCATATTTTTTTTTATATTCGCGACTTGATTCCCCCATTTATATGAATTGAGATGATTGACAAAAATGAAGGATATGTAAAAAAGTAAAAGAGAAAAAAAAAATGATGGAACGTGATACAAAATAAACTTATACATAGATATTTATTATTTCTCACGTTCCATCATTTTTTACTTTTCATCCCCCCCCCACCCCCTGCCACCGCCTCCACCACCATCACCAACCCACCCATGCCACAATATATGATACAACGATAAGCTATAAGAAGACAAGATCGTTCTTCTCTCTGATGCTCTTATATAACGACGAATTCATATCTAACGCCATGAAATGTCTTGAAAATCAATTTTCATATTTTTTTTTTTATTCGCGACTTGATTCCCCCATTTATATGAATTGAGATGGTTGACAAAAATGAAGGATATGTAAAAAAGTAAAAGAGAAAAAAAAAATGATGGAACGTGATACAAAATAAACTTACACATAGATATTTATTATTTCTCACGTTCCATCATTTTTTACTTTTCATCCCCCCCCCACCCCCTGCCACCGCCACCACCACCACCACCAACCCACCCATGCCACAATATATGATACAACGATAAGCTATAAGAAGACAAGATCGTTCTTCTCTCTGATGCTCTTATATACCGACGAATTCATATCTAACGCCATGAAATGTCTTGAAAATCAATTTTCATATATTTTTTTATATTCGCGACTTGATTCCCCCATTTATATGAATTGAGATGGTTGACAAAAATGAAGGATATGTAAAAAAGTAAAAGATAAAAAAAAATGATGGAACGTGATACAAAATAAACTTATACATAGATATTTATTATTTCTCACGTTCCATCATTTTTTACTTTTCATCCCCCCCCCTCGTGCTCCTGCCACCACCACCACGGAACTCCTTTGTGGAGAGTGACGAGTGAGATTTTCGTTGTTAGATACGTCAACGCGTTATCGCCAGGGGGTGGCTCGTGTCGTACAGCCAGGATAAATTTTCCATGACTCAGCTCTCTCTCTCTCTCTCTCTCTCTCTCTCTCTCTCTGTGTGTTGCTGTGAAATTTGATTTTTTATTTTCGTGATCGTTTTTTCGCTAGTGATAGATCGAGAAGACGTTTGAATATATGAAAAACATCGTTTGTTTATATTTTTTTTTTCACAATATTTTTCCGCATGTGTTAAATCTGATATTTTGAAATGTTTACTCGCGTTTAATATACGCTGGTGATGGGAAAAAAAAGTGACGAGAAGCTCGTGGAGGAAAAATCTTCGACGTTGAGAGAGCGAGAGAAAAAAAGGGTGTGAGAGGACACAGAGTCGTGATAAATCGTGAAATCATCCTCACGGAAGAAAGAGACGGAGTTGGGGAAGGGCTTTTGAATGGGGAGAGAAGAGAACCCTTCTTGGAGTCTGGGAGATCACGTCGAGGATGGACAGAGAAAGAGAGAAAGAAAGAGAGAAAGAGAGAGAGAGAGAGAGAGAGAACTCATGACCAAGATTCCAGTCACGTGTCCTATCGGAAATTAGAGCCACGTCAACCTGTGCAACCCCCCACACATTCGTAAGGACTCCCGAGCAGAAACGACGAGACTAACTCTCGTTGGACGAAGAGGAAGACGAGGAATACGAGTTGTCTGCGATAGTGAGAGGGATAAAACTTACCATTAGAAGGGTAGTTGATGCTATACTTTATCAAACACTCCTGGACAATGATATATATTTTTTTACCTTTCACGATGATTCATCGTCTAATATCACGTATTTAAACGGTTTTATGTAATAGATAGGGATGAAAACCATTTTGAAATTCTCGCACGAATGACCATTTTCTTTCTCATACAAATGAAACATTTTTCTTTGAGCTATCATTTTCAATATTTTCTTAATTTTTTTTTTGCACATTGAACTAGTAACACACAGAATAATATTTATGTATTAATTATCCAATATTTCGTATAATTCCATAATGATAAAAAATATAATTAAAAATAAATAGCAAGAGCTAAAAATCGTTGCATTTGTTCCCAAGACATTTGCAAACCGTAATTCGCGCATAAATTTCATTCATATGCACATCGTAACAAATCAATATATATTGTCCACGTGCCGAGAGTAACGCAAGGGATGGAAGAGGGATGATAAAATCGTTTTCGAGCTGCAACAACGACAATGATATGTTGTCCATATGGGGAAATTAATATTTAATTATTATTATCAAATTTTACTTGAGCCAAGTAAGATTTAATTGGGTCAAATAAAGTAACAATATAATTTGGTAAATATCAAGAAAAATTTATTTGGCCCAACTAGAGCTTGTAAGCAATAATTAAATATTATTTACTTCGCCATAATCAACATAATATTTGTGAATCATTAAGAAAAATCTTTTCTCAGTATATGCAGAGTACAAAATCGAAAAGGTCATTGATCGCAGTGGGGGTGGGTTGGGCCTTCCATTTCATCCCATTTCAGTAAAAAAAAAAAAACACCACATGAAAATAAATAATGGATTTTTAAAAAAGAAGAATATTAATAAGGGTGTAAAATTACTATAAAAAAAAAAAAATTTAACTCCTTTCATTCGTTACATGTATCTCGACGACATTCACAATTCGTAAACTCATGTATAAATTCAATTCAAATGCACATCGTAGCATGCAATAATCAGTATTGTCTGCACCCCGTGAGTGACGAAAAGAAGGGTAGGTGGGGGAGGGAGGCTGCAATCGTCTCCGACTTGCTATAGAGCAGAGAATCGAAAAGGGGGTTGATCACAGTAGGAGGAGTGGTAGGTGGGTGGGTGGGTGGGTGCAGGGGGGGGGGGGGGGTGAATCTGCTTGAGCCGGTGTGCCGGTTACAGGGATGATGGGAAGGAGGGATAAATCTCTCGCTCGGGCGAGAAACGAGAGAAAGACAAAGGAGCATCCCGTTGCTCGGAATCGCTCACTTCTCGAACGAGAGGAGCGAAACATGGCGTATCTACATCCCCGTCGTTCGCGCGGCCTCTCCTCCACACACAGTTCACTCTATTCAGAGAGAAAACTCTCCCTCCTCCTCCTCCTCCACCCCTGCCACTCTTCGCGCTCTGGTTTTAACGTTATATCGTATATTATACACACACGAACGCATACATATATATATATATATATATATATATATATATATATATATATATACATATATATATGTATATATCTATCTATATATATCTATATATCTATTTATATGTATTTATATCTATGTATATATATATATATATTTATATGTGTATAATACGATTTTATGTACAAAGGTATTGGAATCGAGTTATACGAGCAGCTTCGAGCTATATAACGTCACGATTATTACCGATACTCCACTTCGCGCCTTTTCATTCCCGCGCTCGCGTTTTACTCTCGTGGTCTGTGCAAACAGCACGTAGTGTATTATAAAGCCGTATTGAGGAGACGAGATTAGGCCTTTCGTGGTTTACAAGTCTCGTTGAGCTTGTCGAAGGGGCTTGGGGAGGGGGATGATATACATATATATATATATATAATATATATGTGGGGATGAATTTATAGGCAGTTTCATGTTATCCAATGTCTTTCAGTGTCTCGGTGAAATATATATCGCTTCTGCTCTCTCATACACGTCCGGTATATTTCTATTTATATATATATACATACAGTTGTACCGGGATGATGTACATACCGGGCTGGATAAATCGTAGAACTAAGAGGGGAGGGGATGAAGAGGGGGTTGATGTACAACCGTATCGAGCACGTAACTCCGGTGGATGAGAGTACCGAGCTTTCCTATACCCTCTGGAATTGAATGTGATACGTATGGAAAAGAGGAAAAGGGGAGGGAATAAAGGGGTAGGGGTGGGCGTACGTGGCAGACAGGAGGCTGACGACAAAGATTCTGCATTTCTAGATCGCTCGGTGTGCTGCACTCTCGCGCTGCATCGACGACACAATTGAGATGGGGCTTTTGTATACGAGAAAGAGACTTTTGGATGTGTATATGTGTATGGATGAGCTGTGTGTGTATCCTCAGGATTGACAATCCTACTTCCCTTCCGAGAGAAATAAATAAAAGCTCTTGAAACTATACGATATACTTTAGCTTTGGGTTTATCATTTATTACATTCGATTATTTCTTATTTTATTGTGAGTGATTATTGAATATTTTATCGAATTAAAGTTTTGTTAATTACAAATTTTGTAGCGTTTGATTGAACGAAAACTGTGAACGTCGGAGAGAAAAAGAGTGGGAAAAAAATATTTCTGCGATATGAAAGTTTGTGAGTTTTTGATACGTGGATAGTGAGTTTGTTATCGATTAAGGATCCTAAAACAAATATAAATGATTAATTTTCTTATTTTTCATTTAGGGGAAAAAAAAAAAACACCAAAAGGGCTGTAACTTTGCTTCTCAATGAAATCACGATCCTGCTCCATACGTTTATTTTCTTCATAATTCGCTCGAGCTACAAAATATCGTTTAGTTTATTACGATCCGATTTTTCGAAATATTTTTACATAATTGTTAAAGCCGTCCGCTGATTATTGCAATTTCATTAATTTTCATTTAACAATTTTTTTAATGCTTTTACAATCATAAAATTTAACATAGAGAAACGAAACAAACTCACTGAGTCAACTCAAGGCGTTTTCAAAATTCTCCAAATAATAATTCTAAGTCAGTCAAGCGAAGAAATGTTTAATTTTTTTTATTGTCGAATAAAATTTAATACAAATGACGGGCATTGATTGATTTTAATGAATCTTTCACGTGTGTATCACCAAAAACATATCATCATATTATTGTGAAGATTATTATTGTTTCGCTAATAGGTAAGATAGTGAATTTCCGGCGTGTACATTCATCTCCTTCTCTCTCGCTCTCTCTCTCTCTCTCTTGGGTGAAACCACGAGAGAGCAGGGTACACAAGTGCGAGATTTACGATTTCACCAGGAAGGAAGGCTTTCCCGCGCTCAACGAGCCATTTTTGGCCGAAGGAGAGCCGTCTCTCGCGCGAGGCCTCCCCTTAAATGGTTCAAGCTCGTGAGGGTTCTCTCGTTTGCGGATATCGCTCTCGTTACGCGGGCCCACAACGCACTCGGCTGCCACCAAGAGATGAGAGAGAGAGAGAGAGAGAGAGAGAATACCCCATATATAAAAGTCTCTCGCACGCACGTGTGCCAATTGCGTACACGGAAAGATACGAGAGAGAAACTGGAGAATCGAGCAATTTGATGTACAAACTCGACGTATTTCCCTCATTTATTTATTTATGTATACACATGAATAATATATCTGTACATTTTATATCCATATATATATATGTGTATATATGTATATATATATATATATATATATATATATATATCGCGATTGTATTTAGATAAGGAAAAAGAAAAAAAAAATTGCACTCACACGCAAGAATTGTTTTTTTTTTTCTCTGGCACTACTCGTTGTCTTTAAAAGTGCCTATTACAGATAACTCGAGTCAGATAGAGGAAATATAATTACTCGTCTCTCTCGTGAGTATCAGCGAGTCGCTATGTCATCGTCCCGACTACTCGATATGCTTCGTTCGAATATTTTATCGATCACGATTTAAGTCGATTCTTTTCTTTTCGTTTTTTTTTTTTTTTTTTTTTTTGCTCATTCTAGTCGAGACTGTGGCAAAGCGTGCTCAGATATAAAAACCGTTGAAAGCAAAAGACGAAAAGAGAAGATATGAAAATTCCTTGAGGGGCAAAGTGGATCTGTGAGGATTCTTCGGGAGCCTCGCGCGATATGAATTTCTCTTTGGCGAATCGACGCGAATCTTAGAAAAAAAATTGTATTCCATACAGTGTTTCTTTTCGCGTGATCGAGAGAGAATTGTGGAACGAGAAAAGAAGCGCACATATAGGATTTAAAAAAAATGAGAAATGGGAGAGGAATCGATTGATCTCGATATCCGGGCTCGATGGTCCAGTCGACTTTTATGTACGGCGCATTCCAGGTCAACTCGACAGGGCTGTAACGCAACTATCAACATTTTTTTTTTACATTTTTTCAAGCATGTTTTGGGCCATCATAAATAAGGCCCATGGCTAATTCTCAGCAATGAAATTTATCGGTCAGGTATCAATGAAATTTTAAATTGATCCTATGAAAATAATTATCAATTATTTGAAAATTAAACAAACTGGTTATTAATAATTTTTAATGATTTTTTGAAGAAAAAAAAAATACTTCAACAGCTTACAGCCCTAGTGATTTGACGTGGAATGCCCGATATATATATATATACACACTGTATACTGTTTTCTGTATATAATAACCGAGACTAGATCACTTCGGATAAAGAGGAAGGAGAGAAGAAGGTGGAGAAGTCTGTTCTCGAGTCGCGAAAAAATTTCATTCGATTTAAATTATGATTTACAGTTACGAGAGAGGTCTGCAAGTTGTGCTATCGATTCACGATTCACCGATACATATTTTTTAAATATATCTGTATATACAATATAGATATTTATAAGGCAGCATCAGCTCCTTTTATTCTTATCTTTGGATGCTGCAAAATTCTCTCGCTCCTCCTCCCTTTCTCTGACTCTCATCGCTTCGACTATGAAAGTGATGGCTCCACTTTTCTCCTATACATATATATATATATATATATATATATATATATATATATATATATATATATATATATATATTATATTGCAGTGAAAGCGACGAGCCTTTTATTCTAGAAGATTCGAGATGGCTATCATCATCCAAGCTTTTTTCTTTCTCGGGCATCTTTTTTCCTGAGGCCTCGTAACGAGAGAAATATATATATATATATATATATATATATATATATATATATAAAGATGAGGGATGAACGAAGTAAGAAAGTTGTAGTTGATGAGCAAAATCGAGGAGAGGATGAATTCGTGGTCCCAAGGGGAGTTAATAAGGACTTATAAGAGTGACACTCGTCGTGGTTAAGAAAAAAAGGTAAGAGGGAAAAAAACCGCGAATGTATAGGAACGATTAAAGCGACATGGGCATTTGGTCGTTTTGGAACACATAGAAGCTTGTCCCCGGGGATAATATTACGGCCAACTTTTTAAATACTTTTAAAGTCGACGGTGAGAAGCAGCAAGGAAAAGATGACAAATTGGACGTTGGCTTTTTGCCGGTGTTACCCACAACCGATTAATTCTCCGGGACAATCGCTCTCTTTCTAAAAGCGTGTCTTTCTTGCCAACACGAAAGTAAACTCGAGTTTCTAGTTATATATATCTATATATATATATATATACACATATATATGGGATTTTCTATGCGATCAAACTCGGAAAAGTACGATAAGTGGCTTGTTATTAAGAAATGTCTTTTCCTTTTTTTTTTTTACAAGGGAAGACGCGGGGTTTTTTTGTATAAAGCTCGAGATAGCGGGAAGAGATGCATTGCCTGAGGGATAATTTTGTTCTTTCCCTTCCAAAATGAGGGGGGTGGGGGGGGGGGGGGGGGGGGATATTTTCTTAATTTTCTCGAGGGGATTCAACGAGAAAAGAAATTATGATGTTTATTTAAGTGAATTTGACAATTTATGTGGATTATTAGTTCAAAAATAAGTTTATTAAGAAGAGGCTTTTGTGCTCGATATTTAATAAAATTCAGAAATTAATGCCGATATATAATTTCGTTGAAAAAAAAAACTATATGACGAAATGGATAAGATAAAAAGGTGCATATGCATGCATTCATTAATTTTTACTCTTTGGATTTTTTTTTTATCAATCTAGAATTTTCTTAAAAATTAAATTTATGAACATTAGAAATTACATTTCGAGATAATAACTGATTCATTTGAATCAGCCTCTCAATTAAGTTTCAAGTTGCAACGATTAATCATTTGAATTTTCTTTTACACGAAAAATCATACTTTTCAATTTGACAATTTATTTAATTTATGTGGATTATTAGTTCAAAAATAAGTTTATTAAGAAGAGGCAAGATAGCTTTTGTGCTCGATATTTAATACAATTCAGAAATTAATGCCGATATATAATTTCGTTGAAAAAAAAAACTATATGACGAAATGGATAAGATAAAAAGGTGCATATGCATGCATTCATTAATTTTTACTCTTTGGATTTTTTTTTATCAATCTGGAATTTTCTTAAAAATTAAATTTATGAACATTAGAAATTACATTTCGAGATAATAACTGATTCATTTGAATGAGCCTCTCAATTCAGTTTCAAGTTGCAACGATTAATCATTTCAATTTTCTTTTACACGAAAAATCATACTTTTCATATTCATTGAAATTATAATAACGCGATGTGAATTATTTAAGTGTGAGTAAGGGAGAATCATCTATACATGTCCAACTATAGAAGGAGGTAGGTATAAAAGAGAACTTGGCGTGAAAATCCATTATGAGAAATGGAAAGCCAGCTCTCGTTGGAGGAGAGAGAAAGATTCGTTAAGGGCGATTATAATTAAACGAACGTGTCTGGCTCTCATCACTCTCTTTCTCAGTTTCTCTTATTATACACTCTTCGGTCTCTCCAGTGATTTCCGAGAGGGTTCGAGTTGCCTGCCTCGAATTTTCGTACCTTCTCCACACGCGCACACACACACACACACATGTTCACCACTCGAACGAAATCTCGTTAACTGGTTTCTTTTTGTTACAGAATCATTTTTTTCCTCTTTTTTTATTCAGAGATATGATATTATAAATCGACAAGAGAGAGAGAGAGAGAGAGAGAGCGAAAATTTCTCATTGTCGTTGGATTTTCTCCTCTCAATTCTCTCACTTCAATCTCGTCTCACCAGAAATAATTGAGTTTCGTTCCGTGGATGATAAAACTACATGTATCTCAATCGTAGTTATACATACCGACTGTAGAATCCCTTTGAAATTGTAAATCGAGAATGAAGGGTGCACTCCCTTATTCCCCCTTTCATCGATTCTTTCTCGCGATATATCTCTTCATCTCTCTCTCTCTCTCTCTCTCTCTCTCTCTCTCTCTCTCTCTGTGTGTTCAACTTTCATGATCACGAGAAAGCTCACTGTGAACTCATTATTATTATCGTGATTTAAATCCTCGCGAATCGTTCTCACGTAAGGAAAGAAAATCAAACTCTTTGAAAATGAGAATTGCCCACATATATCTTCATAGTTACACGTACATGGAATTCCAAGTCAACAGCAATTTTTCTTACATCATAATGGAAAAAAAAAAAAAATTGCCTACCATGAATTTTTTATATTATTTTTAAAACAACCCTTAGTACCCCGTAGTAAACCGTAGTAAAACAACCCAGTTGTATCATCCCCAACTAATTGGGGATGATACGACTTGTCCGCCAGCGATTCGAATGAAATTTATGGTACGTGTAAGCCATGACTCGAACTTGAACTGGCCAAAGCAGTAATTTCAGATGAGCAATGGTTACCGTGAAAATCGAATTTGAAAAATCCAAGCGTGCTCATAATCCTTTGTAAAAATCTTTTTTGTCTGGAATCCTTGTAATGTTTTACTATTACAGATTGAAGCATTTCGATGTCACTTCAAAGCCGATGAAATTTTTTTTCATCCCTATCCATCCTCAGACAGCCAGGAGACGATATAAATGCATCAAGGGTGGTCCCGAGGTGACCGATGAGAAGTCAGGGTCAAATAGGGGGGAAAAATATGAAGAAAGCCAGTAACACATCTATAGAAAACAGCAGTGAATATCTGGCTAGCAGCAAAAGAGTTACATCTCCTCCCCATGAGCGAGTGCGAGAGAGGATTAAGGGGGTAGTTGTCGGTCGCGAGGGAACGTGAAAAAGAGAAGAGGAATGGAGCGAAAAGAGAGTCGAGAGTAAACGGGGTGAGGGGCTTGAGATAAAACATTTTGACGGTATAAAAATGAGTGTTTTTCTCTCTCTAGCTATCTCTCCTCTGCTAGAGAAGAGATAGCCACGACGACCTCTCGAGTACTCGGGCTTTTCTTCCCTCCCTCCCTTTCCCCCGCCACTCTCTCCCTCTCTTTCTCTCTCTCTCTCTCCCCAACACTCCCCGTGGCCATTTTCTTGTCCATCCCAAAAGAGCAATTCTTCGACCAAAATCGATTAAAATACGAGTGTTCGATTGACTCAGGCAATTTGGCTTATTGTGCATTCTATTTCATTTTTTTTTTTTAACAAAAACTAATATCTTAACCCAGTAAAGTCTTTCCCAGTAAAGTTATCAGGAGTGCGACGTTTTTTCCTCAAAGTTATCACCATTGATCCGTTTGTAATTTTTTTTTTTTTTTTTTACATATTTATTGATTAGAAAAAAGTCGAGGGATGGACACTCGATTTCTTCTCATGAGTGCAGTGATTTATGAAACAATTATTTTATTTTTATTGTATGGTACCATACGAAGTGTATCCGAAGTGCGATATGTGCTCTTCGTATGGGTGTATTTTAAGAGATTATACCACGTGGATACACCCAACGTTCTTTAGCCAATTAATACTCGTTCAGTTCGAGTATTACTTTAAGAATTAATCAATGTCCCTATTTTTTTCCGGCCGAAACATTCTATTTAAAAATCTGTTTTTTTTTTCTATTTTCTTATTAACTAGTGTATCAAAAAAAAAAAATCGAGTTTCGAAGAACATGCAAAAATGGGCTCATTTGACGTAGAATACCTCATATATGTATACAGCTGCTGGCTACTGTACGTCAACTCCTCATCGAGGAACGTCCTGTATTCAATACGAATGTGATTACTAAATAAAAAATACTAAATATGCATTCATATATATATATATATATATATATATATATATATATATATATATATATATCATATATATATCTCATCGAGGAACGTGCTGTATTCAATACGAATGTGGTTACTAAATAAAAAATACTAAATATGCATTCATATATATATATATATATATATATATATCAATGCATATTTAGTTTTTTTTATTCATATATATATATATATATATATATATATATATATATATATATTTGACGAGTCGATCACCGTCTGGTTATGTAAATGACACAAAAAAGTACAGCACAAAGCGTGCGGTATACTATAACGGTGTCAGGAAAATACAATTAAAAACTTTTTCTTTGTTTCGATGTTTTGTTATCGTTGGGACGTTTTTTTTTTTTTTTTTTTTTTTTTTTTCGTTTTTCTCTTATTCTCACTCGTCATGGATCAACGAGTATCTGCGCGTCGATCGATCTAGTACATTTCATTACCCGTTTACATCGGCCTATGGGGCGTTCCAGGTCATACCGACAGGGTCGTCAATTTCACCGATTAAGTTTTATATCCCAAGTCGATACAAAAAAAAATACCACTCACATTTTCCGATGAAAAAAAAATGTATTAGTAATTAATTTTCATTATCCAGATGCTTTTTTTTCTTTTGACCTAAAAATCATTCTCAGGTATAAGCTATTAAAAATTCGGCAAATCGTTGTGGGCTATTTTTTTTTTCATGGCCTACAAAATATTAAAAAGATGAAAAAATTAAGAACTGTGCGGCTCACACCTTTGTTAATTTGGCCTTAAAAGTCCCATACATATATACATACATGCAAATACGTGGTATTGGTTACATGAAATCGTCTGTTTATGTACATGCGGGTGTTTATATATATATATATATATGACGTGCTACAAACGGGAATTCACCATCGGTCAGAGATATGTTAATTTTCCCGGCGCCTCGATATGTTCCACGATCTCGTTGCATCTCGAGAGACTGGTTTAGTACAAGTGATTTATATATATATATTTATGCATCATACACGAATATATATATAATGAAAACTTGCACGTACACATATATATATATATATATATATATATATAGTATAGGCCTGTAGCTGCTATATAGAAAAATGCTGCTCTCTGCAAATATACTGATGATCGTTCTATCCAGCTCTGCATTCTCGTAGACTAGAGAGATAGAGACTTCATTTAAATTAGATCTTCTCTCTCGTGTGTGCTGTAAGTTTCTCAAGATTCTTTCCTAGTGTGTACTATAACTCTTGTACGGGCTACCGTTTTCTCGCTTTTACCCCTCTGCCCCCCTGTTTGCTCCAAACCCACGAAGACATACTGAGTCTCTCTCTCTCTCTCTCTCTCTCTCTCTCTCTCTCTCTCCAACCATTTAATAGCTTCATTCTTGAATTACTGCGGTCGCGAGACTTATTGTTAGATATCGCGAGTGACGTAGTTAAAGTTCGATTTAACTACAATAAATTATAATATTTGCATCTAATGGATTGAAAATCTTCAAAATCATTCCCTAGTCATACGACACAAATATGCCTAAAAAAAAAAAATCCAATTGAACTCAGTGTCAAATATATATATTTTTTTTCACATTTAACGTTCGATTCGAGTTGACCATCGATATATATATATATATATATATATATATATATATATATATATATATATATATATACATATCGATGCAATGAGATCGAGGCTCAGACACGCACTCGATCGGTTATGCGTTGCCACGGCCCTGTTTGTTGCCTCCCCCGCGTCTCTGTCTCGCTCAATGTGTGCATGTATTTTACACACAAATACACACACACACACACACACACACACACACACATATATATATATATATATATATATATATATATATATATATATGCGAATGTGCGCCCGAGATAGAATCAGTAGCTGGAGCTAGTTAGATGATAGCATCGCCGAACCGCGAAGCGACGGTACCGACGAACGGACGGACGAAGCGGTAAAGGGGAAGTGGGGGTGGTTTTAATATATACATGTATATATAGCGAGATAGAGAGGGCAAGAGAGGAGGTATATTATAGTGAGCTCTAGTGCGAGACAGAGCGAGACGACCGTACTGTGTAGGAGAGAAAAAAGGGGAGCGGGCAGGGGAGGGGAGGAAGCGAGAGAACGCGGAGAGCGATCGCTGATAAGGGCATAGCCGCGCAGCCCGATAACGCTCCCTTATCTACCCAGTCCAGTGGCGCCGCCACCACCGCCGCAAATTCTTCAAGGCTTTAAACGTGTGGCGTGCCTCCATGCTGCTGGCTGACTCTGTTCTCTCGCTCTCTTGCTTCGATATATATATCGCACATAGTTTCCTATTATATATTCAAGCATTTCCCCTCTTCTGCTGCCCCTCGCGCGTCTGTCGAGATCTTAGCGATTTCGTTCCCCAGATTCGTCTCTGCGCGTATATTTATATATATATATATATATATATATATATATATATATATATATATATGCACAAAGGCGTATCAAGAATACTTGCACATTCGATATTGATAAAAATTTATACGCGAAAATATATTGTTCGTAATATGCAAAATTCAGAAAGATCATTAAATAAATGAAATATATTTTTCTGAATATTTTCTATGATAAATATATGATGTAGCTTATAAAAATACACTAAAATTATTTTGATACTCATATAAGATTAATATCAAAAATATTTGAGATATATTTTTATGGCAAAAACAGTCGATGTTATTGCATACACTTCATCAATTTTTTTTTAACGCATGAGTATGTCTTCAGCGGGGTTTGGCTGTGCTAGACATGGGAAGAAGGGATGAGGATATTGAAATTTGATTATAAATTTGAAATTTGCTTCCATATATATATCGCACATAGTTTGCTATTATATAGTCAAGCATTTCCCCTCTTCTGCTGCCCCTCGCGCGTCTAGGGAACGAATATATATATATATATATATATATATATATATATATGCACAAAGGCGTATAAAGAAAACTTGCACATTCGATATGGATAAAAATTTATACGCGAAAATATATTGTTCGTAATATGCAAAATCCAGAAAGATCATTAAATAAATGAAATATATTTTTCTGAATATTTTCTATGATAAATATATGATGTAGCTTATAAAAATACACTAAAATTATTTTGATACTCATATAAGATTAATATCAAAAATATTTGAGATATATTTTTATGGCAAAAACAGTCGATGTTATTGCATACACTTCATCAATTTTTTTTTAACGCATGAGTATGTCTTCAGCGGGGTTTGGCTGTGCTAGACATGGGAAAGAAGGGATGAGGATACTGAAATTTGCACGAGTGATCAAAGTTTAACGATTTGGGGGATTTGGTTAGCGATTACTGCACGTAATCGTAATATTTCTCATAATTATACATCGAAAGCCAGAAATCCGTTCATTATTTGGCGACTCGCACGTTATAATATGCCAAAGTCGTAATATTTTTGGTCTCTGATTACGATGATTTTTTCTGTACAGCCAGTAATACATTATACATATTTGTATATATATATATATATATTTGTATAATATCATATTTGGAATATATATTTTGCATGAAAAATCCGTTGTGATTTTTAAAAAGTGAGTATGAGCAGCAATTTTAACCCTTTTCGGAGAGGGAATATATATATATATATGTACATGCTCCCGGTCCGCAAAGGGTTAAATATAGTTGCAAATATAATTCAAGTATAGTGAAAATACATCGAAAATTCGTGGATCTGGATTTTTTTTCCATCCCAGTGGCCCTACTTGTGCAGTTTTACCGTGGATTTTTATAATTTATGCCGAAGCGCCTCTCACGGACAAGCCGATAATAGAGGAACAAAATTGTGAGGGAGGGAGAATGCGAGGGGGTGGAGTAAAACTGGTCTGTAGATAAGAAACTGTTGGAGAAGAGAGAAAGAACGAATTAAAAAAAAGGAAGGGAAAGAAAGAGAGAGAGAGAGAGAGAGAAACGTGGTCGAGATATCAATCCCAGAGTGCAAAGGCAGAGAGTTCTGAGAACTGTTCGAGCGCACGCTATACAAGGGATACATGTATATGTATATACATATATATATATACATTCGATGAATACTCTGAATGGTATCATTATTGCGGACACTGCTAATTATCATGATATTCGTTTAAAAGAAAGAAGTCAAGAGAAGGAGCGAGAGGAGGGGGGAGAAGAGATAGAAAAAAGAAATATCAACGCGTTTCAATGTACAGTAGAGGAAAGAATTTAATCATTTAATTTTATCGACCACGCAATGTTGTTATCATGTACATATATGAAGCGTTATAGTTGCGATTACCGATAATAAATCGTTTTTACGTCATTTCGCGTATCACAAAATGGCCAAATTCGCGCAATCTTTCTTAATTTTTTTTTTTTTTTTTTCGTTATTATTATCCAGAATCAAAGTCCACGGACTTTGACATTCAGGTGATGTCGGCGCGCGTATATGAGCATAATGCGATCAATGTGCATATATAGGGCACTCGAAACTAAATTGACAGCGCCATGGCCCTCGCAATACTTTTTTTTCTTTCAGTGCGTGTGTGTCAGGACGATAAAAAAGGAAAGATTTTTTTAAAATATTTCCAAATTTCCAATAAAATCATGAAAAATTATCAACGAAGCTTGCTGAATGCTCATAGCCGCTGTGCGATTATTCTGAAATTTTTATAGTACATTTATGTGTCAAATAAATAAAAAAAATTGAGACCTCCATGAATAAGGCCAGCGTATTTCCAGTATAATTGCTAATCAAAGTAAATTTTTGAAACATTTTTTTGAAAATTAGAGCGATATAAAAAATTATTAATAATTATTCTATTTGAAAATTACTTTTGAAAGGTTCGTTTAAACTGAATTTTGGTTACGAAATAAAATATGGTTGCAGTCAAAGTGAACGTTAATTTTACTTGAAATGCCTCATATATATATATATATGTAGACAAACCGAAAAATCGTGGGTGGATGAGTTCGGAAAACAAGGAGAAACAGAGAGAGAGAGAGAGAGAGAGAGAGAGAGAGAGAGTGACCAAGATAAAAAGAAAAACGAAAGAGCTGCTTATCATTCGGATATCGAAGTACGTATATAAACTGGGACACAGCCGGTATATACAATAAACATATGCATACATACATACACACACATATATATATATATATATATATATATATATATATATATATATATACCCATAGATATAGTTAGAGAGGGTCGTCGGGAGAGAGGGCGAAGGACGGAGAAAGGAGGTGGAAAGGGCGATGAGAAGATTCTACGAAAGATAGGAGAATAGGATGCCAGATTACCGTGAGAGATTAGATCGCCAGCAGTAGATAAGAGAAGTGCGCTGCTGCTGCTGCTGTTGCCTCGACTGCGCCCACTTCTCTCCTCGCGCGCTATCTATTCGTCTCTTTCCCACCGTTCTGTCTGCCATTCTGCGTTTTTTTATATACTTTATATACAATTTATATATATATATATATATATATATCACGTCCTTTTGTGTTCTACGATGTGTATTTTAATGTCAGAAATACAGACACGAACAAATTACCAATTAAAAAAAAGAAAATAACTAAAAAATATTATATTTCTCGTCAGTTTAACGAACGAGAATGATGTGCAAACAATTTTAAATGAATATTTTCTTTCATGCCCTTGTAATTTTTTTGACACGTTCACACCACGTGTTGGTCTATATACATTTTTCATGTATTGGTGGGCAAATAATCGTATCATATCGTGTATAGTTGGACGTGCATGCTGCTCAGCAAACGCGTACAGGACGATCAGGTGCGGATAATCGGCTACCGAAAAGCACGTACTTGTACATATCGCACGATTTGCGAATCAATACAGAGAGAACAAAGAATACGGATAACTTTTTTTTTTTTACGTGCGATAGAAATGTTATGCCGGTAAAATGTTCGGCAAAATAATCGAAAATTAATTATTTTATTTTGATTATAATTTATATGATAAACGTGGTAGAATTAAATTGAGAAGGCGCGAGAATAAGCGACGATTCTTCGTTGTGCGTAGGATCCGTGATCGCCAAACCGAGACTATCGTCATATCTTTTCTCTCTCTCTCTCTCTCTCTCTCTCGTATACTCGTATACTCGTCGTGGACTGAAGAACAGACAACTCCGCAGAAAAGAATACGCAAGCACCAAGGAAAATAAAATTATTTCGCATTGATGGATATTTTATTGAAAGTTAAACAAAAAGGATTTTTAATTAACGAAAAATGTATGAAATGACCAAAAATTTATTAAAAATAAAAAATTATCTATTGAGCCGATAATTTGCCAATTTTCAACGTATCAAAATATATATTTTAAATTATTCTCAAACTGAATTGTTTTTTCTGAAAAATCGAGTAAACTTGAATGAAATGAATTCAGTCTTTCTCGGTGTCATCATCGGTTGTGTTAATCGTTACTTCGCTAACACCAAGAACAACGAGTCGTGACGAATACCAATGACGACAACCGACGATGGGAAATGGAGAGAGGGCGTTGAGTCAGAGTTAGTTAAAAAGAGGAAGAAAAAAAAATGAGAAGAGAGAGAGGGAGGGAATTGAAGAAAGAGGACAGAGAGGGATGGTAAAAAGAGTGAGGTTGAGGTTTGCAGGGGGGGAGGGGAGGGGAGAAGGCTCGCAGCCGATCGTTATCAGCACTTTCCTGTGTCCTGCCACGTTCTCAGAAGAACGTTCGAGAGCTGTATGAGGAAACGCTGTCCATGAATAATTCATTTGTGTCGCCAAACGAGCGACCGAAAGAGAGAGAAAGAGAGAGAGAAAAGAGGGGCAAAGGGATATCATCGTCTTTTTCGCGCAATTCAAAAATTTCTTGGGACTCACTGAGAGAAATCGAATAATGTGCCATTTTTTTTTCTCCGCTTTTCTTTCAAGTTCAACGACATTTCAATTTGCGCGACATAGTTGCACGGATTTTTGTTGAATCACGAGGGAATGACAGAACGTCAATATGCCTGGCGCCAAGAGTGAGAAAACGTTTCTCAGCTATTAAACACAACCGGAGCGCGAGATAGACGAGAAGATTTGATAGAGGAATTCAGTGCTCGTACACCGGGAAGTAAGGACGGTTGGAATTCGTGATGATGATGATGATCCGAATGACAGACTCGAGTCATCGTAAATGTTGTTTTATAAGCAACCAACGTGCGAATTCTATAAGAAAGAAACGATGAGAAACGTAGAAACGAGAAGGTTTTATTTAAGTTTTCTAATTCTACAGACTTCAGAGGTCATGCCAAAGCTCTAATATTGAAAGAGAAGATGAATATTTTTGTTCTTGTTTTTTTTTTCTTTAACAATGCAACCAATTAATAATCAATTATCTGAGACGGCCATTTTTATAAATGTTCTTTATGAGCAACCAACGTGCAGATTCTATAAGAAAGAAACGATGAGAAACGTAGAAACGAGAAGGTTTTATTTAAGTTCTCTAATTCTACAGACTTCAGAGGTCATGCTAAAGCTCTAATATTGAAAGAAAAGATGAAAACAATATTTTTGTTATTTTTTTTTAACAATGAAACCAATTGATAATCAATTATCTGAGACGGCCATTTTTATAAATGTTCTTTATGAGCAACCAACGTGCAGATTCTATAAGAAAGAAACGATGAGAAACGAGAAGGTTTTATTTAAGTTCTCTAATTCTACAGACTTCAGAGGTCATGCTAAAGCTCTAATATTGAAAGAGAAGATGAATACAATATTTTTGTTTTTTTTTTTAACATTGCAACCAATTGATAATCAATTATCTGAGTCGGCCATTTTTATAAATGTTGTTTTATGAGCAGCTAACGCATGGATTATATATTTTTATTAAAATTACAATGAAGCAAATTTTCGCATTAAGAACAATCGGATAATTTTGCAGAAATGGATTATAAAGAAAATTCATATACCTGGTATACATAACTAAAATGACTCGGGATGCTTATCGATGCAGTTTGAAATAGACTTGTAACCGAGCTGGGTCAAAGTGCATGAACAAGATTGACAGAGAGAGAGAGAAAGAGAGAGAGAGAGGGAAGTGCAGAGATTCTCATATACGGAGTACACGAACGACAAGAAGGACACGATTTGTGTGACGCATCGTTGCACCCACGGTGCAGCAACTGCTACGGTTATCTGAGATGTCAAAACGAGCGAGCCAGCAAAGTTGTGGCCGCGCGGTCGAGAAACGTACTACTGACGTACACGTATTTCTCTCTACCTCTCTTTCTCTCCCTTCCTTCTCGTTGTAGCACATAAGATAGTGCCTAATATATATATATATATATTTGTACCGTTGAGGGACTCAGTGTCAGGAAGATAGCGGCTCCGATATGTGTAATAGCCACTAGAGAATGCTCTCTCTCTCTCTCTCTCTCTCTCTCTCTCTCTTTCTTACTATCTCTCTATATCTCTCACATCAGTGTAGAGGAAGGAAGAGTCCATGGTGGTAAACGGGAGACACACCCCCAAACAGTCCAAACACATGTAGAGGGTCCCCCTCTCGGACTTGTCTCCTGACTACCTTGTAACCCCGTTCGCCTCTTACTCATATGTATATATCTCTTATGACGATCTTATCACCGGGAAGTGTGAGATGGAGTGAGTTCAAACTCTGTTCTTTATCTCTCTTTTTATTCCCGTATCTTTCTGCCAAGTTTGTCTTGCGATCGAGACTCATCGGAGACGAGATATAGAGAGAGAAAGAGAAGTGTGTGTGGGGGTGACGATGGAGAGGGAGGGGGGGTCTGACATAGCTACCCATTTTACACCGATAGTGAGAGCCTCTCTGATGGCATTTCAATGTCAAGGACGACCGCAAACAATAATTCAAGAATGAGCGTGAGGAGAAAAAAAAACAAGCTCTAATAAGTAACGTGATTTTTCCATATCAGAGTCCCGTATGTTTATATACAGATACACACAGATATACAGGTGAGTATGAGGGCTATTAATATAAGAAGATTGTATAATAATGAGTTATTGATAAGAGACGAAATTTATCTCTGTCGTTGTTTAAAAATATTTTGATGATTATCTCGAGACGATTTATATAGAGTGGCAGATATCATCATACTGGACAATTTTACAGACGATAATTTTGTGCAAAATAAAGAGACTAAAAATTTTACAATCTTGGAAATTACAATCGTTGTGTTATTCGTAATCAGCAAGAAATTTGACCCGGCGATGAGTGCGAATAGGCGCAGCTCAAATTTTAATAATCTGTAGAAATTAGAAAAAAAAAAAAATGAATTGCCAAACGAGTCACGTGACATTCTGAAGCTCGAACGATTACAAAGAAAATTGCCACGTAAGGGCAATCACCGCTTAACCAGGAACCAAAATTACAACTACTCTAATAAATCATCTTAATTTCACGCGAAATGCAAAAACCAATTTGTTTTCAGCATTTTTTTACTGCTTTATCTACATTGAAAAAAAAAAAAAATAGGAAAAATGTGTTTACGACGTGTAGGATTTACTTATCGATTCGTTAGAGTTAAAAATATTGTTTTCTTGTTTCCAGTCACGAATGCACATTTACGTTTGAGTGTGCAAGAGACGAGCAGCGGAACGAGAGTGAGGCAAAGATTAGCAAACGTGGAGGAGAAACAGACGTCGTATAACACTCATATATATGTATATATAGGCGATACGCGCTTGCTCTCTTGATATCTCGATATGGAGCTGCCAGCAGCAGCGTCAGGAATGAAATAGGCGAAAAAGTACGTGTGCATATAAATATGCACACGTGCTTTTTCACCTGTGTGTGTATATATGTGTGTACACGTACACATAATACAAAACATAATACTGACAGTGAAACGTCCGTATCGATAAATGTACGTCCTGCAAACTTGTATGTTCTTTTTATGCTATACATGAATTTATTTATATATAAAATAAAAAAAGAATCGAATGTATGGATCGATCAAGTGGATCGATGATATCGAACAACTCGATGAGATTCGATCGGGAGCAGCTTATGAAGAATGATACTCCAGTCATAATACTTGGACTCAATAGCTCCTCTCTCTGACTTCGATAACGATTTACTTTTTAAATAATAAATTATTATTATTTGTATGTTTATTATTATCATCAAATACGTCCTAAATGTGTATGCAAATAGAACTGTGTTTGAATATCGTTAAACAAAAACAAAAATGGGTCATTCGATACATTAATGAGCGATCTATAAATTTATATTACATATTGAACGATGATAAGAAATCTCATGAATTATCACGACGTAAAATTACATACTTTGATTCAGGGCATTATGAATGAAAAAGAAGAAAAAAATGAAATTGAGGCACCCATGCATGTGGATATTTCATATGAAGAGTGCGAAAAAATATATTGTATAAGAAGGATAAAGGCGGATAGACGGTTAGTACGTTTATCCGGTCTCGTCGGGCCGACCGATAAGAGATCTGTGGCCAATCGCAGAGTCAACTGATAACATCTGATTACTTTAGTCCCAGTTGCTCTGCCACTACTGCTCAACTGTTCCTTCTCTCTCGGCTCAGCTTTCATACATACATAAAATAACATGTATGTTTTATACGTACTGTATTACGTTCTCGGTCATTACGCGCGTCTCCCTCTCTCTCTCTCTCTCTCTCTCTCTCTCTCTCTCTCTCTCTCTCTCTCTCTCTTTCGCTCTATCTTTTTGTCCTCTGGAGGCTACGCGAAAAAAAAGGAAAGAAAACAAATTATCCGATGCTCTGTATGAGAGTAAAAGAGGCGTCGCGCTCTCATCGTTATCTCATTCCAACATTTTCGTTCCGCCCCTCCCTCTCCCAAGAGAGAGAGAGACAGAGAGAGAGAGATCTCCGGAGAAATAAATTGTCCGAGAATTATTTCATTTTTCATACACACCACATGTGTTTTCTACTCTCTTTCCCCCCAGTTCTTTTATATCTTTCGCTCTCCTCTCCGACTAAATTTTTATACACATATATAAAGTGTGTGATAACGATTTTTTGAAAAAATGTTGAAACTGATAAACTTTTCAAGTTAAAATTTAAAAATGTTGTTTTAATTCATACATAAAAATGTGGTAAAACATAAAAAATTATCATCCAAAGATTTTCTCTGACGGATCGTAGAGAGATATGCGAAAACGTCACGCATTTTGCTATTGCGATAATAAATTATAAACGAGATATCTTTATGGATAATAATAATTATGATGAATCGGGAATTCCTGACTGTGGCGAAGTTAGTCGTGGCACGTCGCGAGCGGTTAAACGACTTAATGCGTTATTAAAAAAAAAAAAAAAAAAAAAATTAATGCTCCGGGACTCGTTCGCCTCTTTCTCCCACTCGGAGCATTCGGAGCTTATCAGTCATTTCCATTTCTTGATAGCTGTTTCTGCTTATCGGGCTGCGGTCCGAGCGAGAAACCCCTCCGAGTCCCGCTTCTCTTTTTTCTAACTACACACACACACACACACACACACACATATATATATATATATATATATGTATATGTATATGTACGTATATTTTTCTTTTTCTCGCTATTATATATCGCTCGTCTTTCTCTAACTATATTTTTCTCTGTCTCTGTCTGGCTATCCGTTTCTCTCTCCCTCTATCCGGTAATAACTTCGACTATCACCTTCATTGATCTACCTATCACAGTTTTATCTCCGTTGCAATGGCGTCGCAATGCCGGGACCTCTCGACGTCATGATATCTCTCTTTCTGTGTCCCCCTTCTCCTCCCCCACCTCGCCATACACCGTAAATTTAAGTTCGTTTTTTTATGGTAATCCGACGAAATTTTCCATTAATCTTTAAACTCACAATCAGTAGGATAATCTTGAAAAATAGTAAAAAAATTTTGAACTTTGAAATTTAATTAAAATTCAACTATACTTTTATTTTGAAATTGAGGTAAATCACGTAATTGTTAATTTTACTGAGATTTTTTATAACAATCTCACTAAGAATTATACGATTTTTCTTTTTCAACAAACTCAAAACTTTACCAAAATAAGTTACAAATATTCTTATAAAATTCCACTTTTTTTTTTTGTTTTACAAGAAAAAAGTTATCTACAAATTATGTCTGAATTAAGGTGAATGTAACGTAAATATATGAACTCGATATTGTTTACTAATTATACGAAAATCTAAGAAAAAAAAATGTAATAAAATTTGCATTTTAAGATTTAAAAATAACGTCAATTATATTGTAATTTCTAATTTAGGGCCAATAAATTCGCTGGTGAATATTATTTCTCTTTTGCAGAAGTAGGAAACATGCCATATGCCATTTTTTCTAGCCAATAATATCCAAAATGGAAACGAGTCTAGCCATAGCTACTATATATGTATGGCTAGAGAGTATCACAAGAAATTATTCGACACTTTTTTATAGTCAGAGATTTTTAAATATCTAGTGTGCACCTTTTTTTGTCGAGCTGACACAACAGAGTCGACAATATCGTTGATTCATTCCACATCGCGAGTCCTCCAATAGCACTATATATATATATATATATATATGTTGCCACCATTACGAAAATTCATTCACAACAGTCTCACATTCATTACATCCACATCTACACTCGCTCAATTCACACACACCCACACATACACATTTGTATGTAGCACACACAGAGTAAATTCATTCATAACGAACGTATTATACGAAGAGCATAATTCAAATGTGGCAATCGAGGCGCTGTAATGTAGTTTCACGTTTATTATATAATACATATAAACTTTAAACGTTAACTGAATGAGCTTCGGTGGCTTATTACTTTTCATGCATCGCCCCATACATTACACATACATATATACAAATTCATGTTTAGGCTGATAAAAAGTCGAGGGTGAGAATTCGGAGAGTTGGATAATTATCTCAAGATGACTGCGAGCTGATGTATCTAACATTATGCCTCAATATGTGCACATAGTATGTATATGTATATATAAATATATATATATATATAATTATATATATAAATATATATATAAATAAATATATATATATATATATACATGTGTGTGTGTGTGCACGTATATATATATATACACACACACACACGAACACACATAAGGACGAGACTATTAGAGCCAACTGGGACATAAATAATCGAGATAACGTTCAGATGAGGAGAAGGTGGAGGAGAAGGGGAAGAGGGGGGGAGGAAACAAGCGATGGTATATGAAACGTCGTCGATCGAGCGGATAGTGTGCAAGCTTTATTATGCGTGTATGTGCTCTGTACTCTCGCGATCGCTAGATCCGATCCGGTTGCACCACGTCTCGCGCCATAGAGACTGAGCGAGAGAGAGAGAGACAGAGAGAGAGAGAGAGAGAGAGAGAGAGAGAGAGAGAGAGAAAGAGAAGGAGGGAGGAAGGGAGAGAAATAACATGTACGGGAAAGCTTATGTATTGCAAAGCGGACGAAGAGAGCTCTCTCTCTCTCTCTTTCGGACACACACACACACACACACACACTTTGGGTCCTGTTCGTTTCCTCATTATTATTAATATTTCACAATTATCGCGGTGCCGTTTCGCGATCGTTCGAGCACGATAAAACGCGCCATGCTGACCGACGCGCAAGGAAAAAGAGACGTGCGGCTCGCGCTCTCGCCCCGCCAATGTCCAATAGATACATACACACATATATATATATATACATATATATATAGATATAGATATAGATATAAATATAATTATATATATATATATATATATATATATATATATATATATATATATATAGATATAAATATAGATATAAATATAGATATATATATATATATATATATATATATATATATATATATATACACACGTATATTATATTAGATATATTCGTGTGCGAGTTCTCTCCTCGGCCTATAAGCTGATATAGAACGATCGTGAGCCGGTCCTTCCCGATAAGGAAGCACACGCTTCGCACAAGACTTATTATCGCTGAATTTGCTCTCCCTCTCCACCGACCTCCACTCTATTAGCCATTTTCACGTTTTCATATACGCGCGAAAACGCACAAGTGAAATGGAGAAAGAGTGATATAAGGTGGATGGATAAATTTGCCATCGATCTGATTTGAACTCAAAATTAGTGAACTCTTTGAAATTAATAAAAAATTGTGACCCTCGACCCCGTGGAAATAATTGATGAGAGAAATATGTAAAAAATATATAAAACATAAGAACAGCAAAAAATTTCCGATGCGAGAATAGATTTCTTGTATATCATGTATTTCATGAATATGTGTGAAATATATTTCACATATATGTACTTCACATAATTTTTACCGCAACATTTTTTATATTATAAAATATATTTTGGCATTAGTTTTCCGTTTATATATTTATATATTTGGCGTTTGTTTTCCGTCTGGGTGAAAATTCTTCGAAAAAATGATTTGTTATTTTTTTTTTTTTTGAAGATTCTACGAGAATAGTTTATTAATTCTGCAATAAACAATTTTTTCGCCGATCCTCGATCGCACGAGCAATAAACATTTTTAATAAACTCTGAGCCGCAATAAGAATCAACAGCTGCGTTCGCAAAAGGGCGGAAAAAAATAAAATTATCGAGACGAGAACAGTCGTGAGAAGACTTCATAGCACGGGGTAGGCAGCTCGTAAATTCCCATTTTAATTAAAACAGCTGGGAATTTTTGAGACTTAATTCTTTGACGAGAATAAATTTATTTTTCAAAGTTTGCAAATAAATAATTTTTCAACCGATCCACGAATCGCACCGAGTATAAATATTGTATTTTATTATGGGCCAAAAAAAAAGCAGCTACGTTTGCACAAGGGCGGAAAAAAGGGGGAAGGTCGAGAAGAGAATATCGCGAAGATTCCATGGTACATACAGAGGAGCGCATATTCACAGTATAATTCACGAGGAACGACCGGGCGAATCTCTCGTCAATCGGTACTCGACGATCCTTCTCCGTCTCTCTCTCTCTCTCTCTCTCTCTCTCTCTCTCTCTCTCTCTCTCTCTCACTCTCTCTCTTCCTCCCCTCTCTCTCTCCCTCTCTCTCTCCTCCCTCCTCCTCTCTTCTCTCTCTCTCTCTCTCTCTCTCTCTCTCTCTCTCTCTCTCTCTCTTCTCTCTCTCTCTCTTTCTCTCTCTCTCTCGCTCTCTCTCTCTCTCTTTCTGTGTGCTCTCCTGTAAGGAAAAACGCTTTTGCAAGTATTCACGTTACTATATACATGCTGCAGAGTTCGATATCTCAACGATGCTGACCATGTACATAACATATATATATACATGGATATATAAATATATGTACACTTTGCGAACGATCGAGAGAGAGAGAGAGAGAGAGAGCCGAGGGCGAGTCCCTCCTTCGCCGCCGCCGCCTCCTCAGTAACTTCCATTCGCGCATAATCACGAGCAATAAATCTCCGTTGCATAAGTGTAACGAGAGATACGTGATCGCAACGCACACAGCCCCGAGGGCTCTCTCTGTACTAAACGCGCGTATTCTCTTCTCAACTCAGGACGATATTGTATATATATATATACAATATCGTACAATACAATATATATATACAATATATATATATATATATATAGTGTATGAACATTTTGTGTGTATTGTATATGTGTGTGATACGTGTATGATCCAACTCTAGAGCGCGAACTCTCCCGGGAATCCCGAGAATATTTCAGCAGAGAATCGATGGATCAAACAAAAATATCGCTAATAAATAAATTTTCCATGAGATATTTTTAAAAAATAATATATATATTTTTTTGAATCGTTCTACGAATCGCTTTAATTAAGGATAAATTAACGTTGATTATTTATTTATCATTTCATACGAATCGAAGAATTTTCCATTTTTCCTTCAGGAATAACGATAAATTATTTTCGTAGAAAAATTATTAGCATTTGAATTTGAGAGAAAAAAATATCATCTTTCCCGTGAGAAATTTCAAAGTCCCTTTGATCGTCACGATTTCACTGAGGAAAAATAAGACTGCGCAGATCTCACTGATCGATACA